>VCJG01003972.1:47006-58836 GCA_024140375.1 Backusella westeae | reverse complement strand
AAGAATTTTTTTTTTTTTTTTTTTGTAATAATATATATCAAGAATTGTGCTATTTAATGGTTCTAAATCGACGAGTATTAAGGTGACAATTTTGAAAGGTGTCATCATTGTATTGATTAAATGGTATGTGCATCAATGTTTTTCTGGATTTTAACCCTTAATTTTAAATGCGATTCATTTAACCTTATACATATTTTATTAAAAAATGGCTGGGCTTTGTCGACCTGAATGGGATATAAATATTATTGATTATAATAAAATAAAACGCGATCCTTTTTTTTGTATATATTATTATTATTATTATTATTATTATTAAAAACAGAAACTGATGTGAACAATATTATAAAACACATCCGTTTTGGTTACTTGTAAATTATAGGATCAATTTAACCCCTGGATTCCTGGTCTCTGGGATTGAATTAGAATTAATAACCAAAGCGTTTGGCCTTTTCACTTTTGATGTTTAGAATAAAGTCTATCATTTCTTTATACTTGAATATTCTGTTGTTACAGAAAAGCTTAAATGTATGTTGAAATAAATGGGTTTAGCACTTGCAAACCCTTCAAGTGTCAAAATAAAACAGGTTATATGAATACTTGTTTGAGCAAGGGGTAACACTGTTGTCAGTTTTTATACTATTTTTATTTCAAGAAAAGTCTATTGATGCCGAGATGTAGTGAAACAAATAAAAATAAGTTTTTTATAAGTGAATAAGAATGAGAACAAAGATAACAAAGAAAATTCACATATAAATGGTTGTGCCTGGAGCAATTTTGATTTTTGAAGATTTGAAAATTCATTTTTTTAAATCTCAATTCTTTCCCCCGCCAAACGGTGTTTTTTGCATAATATTATTCCTGCTTCATGTTAATTGCACTATTTGATATTTCAATACTATTAGAATCATCATTTTTCATCACCCAATAATAGTAACAGTTCTAGTAATAAGGAAGCGTTATTATGTATTTGTTATTTTAATACAAAGGTAATTCTATTATATAACTAATAAGTAACTACTCTATTTCTAAAACTGAAACCTTTTTTCGCTTTACAAGATATGATAATCACACACGCAATCTAAACCCTTCTTATAAAAAAACATATTGGGAGAAACCTTAACATTTATTCATTCCCATGCATTAAAAAAGAACCCAAGAATAAATAGAATACATAAGAATAACTTTATAATAAAAATAAAGAGTAATGATTTTTAGTCCTTTTGAGAACGGTCAACACCCAATTCCAACAGCTTGGAATAAGCAGCACTAAAGTCTTTAAAGAACCGATCCTGATCCTTTGCATAAATCTCGACATATTCACGGAAGGGTTCCTCAAGCAAGGACATATCGGTAGGAAGCATCATGAGTTTATGCGTTTCATCATCTTCAAATTGACGAAGACCATCCCATTTCTTTATGTTCCATGTCCTTCCTAGTAACATTTTGTAACTAGGTATAAATGAGATCACATTGGTTCCACACATCATCTCACCATACTTACAAGTTGTTGGTAAATTCACACTGGTTGGGAGTCCACGGACCATCATAGCCTTGATGACTTTTATGACACTCTCCAACTGCATGGGCACCGATAAGTGCGGTAGTCTCCTGTGCCGTCAACCCCATTCGCTCCATAAAGACATCCATGATATGCTCCTTGCCCTTGGAGGCGTCAGGGAGACGACCGCATGGTGGAATCTTTTGCTTATCGGTAAAGTCAACACGTCCTGGTTTCCATGGAATGTGAGGACCTCCCATTTGCTCAACAGCAACGCAGCCAGCAAGTCTAAAGTGGGGAGTTACGGAGATTATTCCCAATTTCTTTTACATAAAAAAATTCTGTACGACTTACGTGTAAAGATCCGCATAAGAAATCCAAGGATTTTTCTGCTTTACTGGTTCCAACGCATGGCGAGAATTTTCAAGGCCTTTATTCGAAGGATCCGAGTATTGTTCCTTGAATCGCATGGTGCCTCCATTACTGCCGCCATCGCATCCACCATTGAAGGTGCCGCTCGAATGCCATGCGAGTTGAATCCTAGTGTGTTATATTAGGAAAACATTTAAGAGTAATTAAAAAAGGGTATACTTTACATGTTGGGACCATAAGTGCCATCATCGTAATGGTCTGATGGAATGGCTTCCAAGATGTCCTTTTTGACGGCTTCGTAATCACCGGGCTGACCCATAGTTGTTTGATGTTTAGTGTAAGAAAGAATTGCATTATTTGAAATACTACAACCAGCAACTTTTAAAAATGGACGGAGTCTGAACCCATGTGCTAAATATATTACATTTGCGATCACGCATTGTTTTTTTTCAATTTAATTTATTCGTATTTTTATTAACTTTTTCTTTCATCTCACAAACCCCTTTTTTTAACATCATGTCTGACAATGTTGCTCATGCACTTTCGGGTAAGTAATGAATACATTTTTGTAAAAAAGAGGACAAGAAAGAAAAGAAACAAAGAAAAAAAAAAAAGAGAGAGAGGATTTTATAATATCTCAAACTGAAACATGATTAAAAAATAGGCGCTGGAGGAGGTATTATCTCCATGGCCATCACCTATCCTTTACTCTCTATCAGCTCAAGACTTCAAACGCAAAGAAACGACAATAGCAAAGACAGCTATAAGGTGTGGAAAATAAAGACAAGAGAGCGTGTGTTTATTCATCGAACATTCAAAATAGAATACACTGGATGCTTTTGTTAAAATATTACAATCCGAGGGCATGAAGGGTCTTTATTCGTAAGTTTACGATGTACAAGATTTTTATTTCCAGAAATAATCAATCTATAAAGTTATTATATGATAAAGTGGTTTTAATTCAGGGATGTTTGGTATCGCTGTAACGAACGGTAAGTAGGATATATAGACTAAATGGAGAAGAAACTAAAAAATAAAAAAAGGTGTCTATTATTACTGTTATGAGGCCGCAAAGGCAGTTTATCAGAAATCCAAGCGACCCATCGGTACATTGGAATCCATGGTATGCGGTACCATTGCAGGAATAGCCGTCGTCTTGGCAACACATCCCATATGGACAGTTAATGTAAAGAAAAGAAAAGGAGGTTGATTCACAAAATAACATTATTCTATAATAGACACGCATGTCGGTACAACGTCGATCACTTTCATTAAAAAGTAAACGACCCAGTTCGATGCAAGTCGCACTTTACATTTTACAAAAGGAGGGACTTTTGGGTTTATACTCTGGTGCAAAGGCTGCGCTTGTGCTTGTCATCAATCCCATCATCCAATATGCCATTTTTGAAAAGGCCAAACAAAAGTTACAGGATAAGCGACCCTTGACTGGCATGGATTTCTTCTTTCTTGGGGCCTTTAGTAAACTGTGTGCCACCGTTATCATGTACCCCTACATGTAAGTTGTATCATTGATATATTAAACAAGTGTTAATACTGTATTAGTTTGATTAAATCTCGAATGCAAATGAGTGATGATCCAAATGAAAAGAACATGGGCGTGATGGATATGATGAAACGCGTGATTCATCAGGAAGGCACGCTTGGTTTATACAAAGGCTTAAACTCAAAGTTGATCCAGTCCGTATTGACATCTGCTTTTCTGTTTTATGCAAAGGAGATGCTGTTTGATTGGTCCGTGTGGTTTCTTGTGCTTGCAGGTGCAAGAAAGAGTATGAATTGATAGAAATAGACTATAAACATTTCACTTTATCAGCAATATTTATTCGGGAAATATCTAGACATCACTGTGGTTATTATTTTTTTTTGTGAATATATAAATACATGTCTCTTTTTGACTGAGCCGCTAAAAGATGTTGATTATGTGTTTATCAAATGGTTCAAATATGACACTGTCAGAGATGAATGTGACCTCAATTACAAACTCAGATTTCGGACTTTAAACCCGTTTCGCTCAAGAAACGCCATTGCCGCAGCTCATTTTATCATTTTTCCTTTTCTTTCAAATAATATTTTCAACTCTCATAAAAAATATAAAATGGTAGATCGAACTTCCCTTAGAAAAAGAAAGCAAGCACAAGCCGTAGACACAGATTCTGATTCCGATTTCGAATCAAGCAAGCCTTCTACACGATCAGCCAAAAAGTCAAAATCACTACCTAAAAAGAAGAAGAAGAACACTGTAGCGCAGCCAAGCCTTCATTCCGAAAGTGGTAGTAGTAGTATTAGTACTCAATCAAAGCAAAAAAAGCAAGAATTCAAAAAAGAAAAGTTGAATCCTAAAAGTAACAGTCTAGTGCTACATAAAGAGACAGCAAATAGTCAAAGCAAAGTGGAAGAACAAGAACAAGAAGAAGAAGAAAAGGAAGAAAAGCCTGAAAGCAGCAGTAGCATCATTATTAACAGCAGCTCGGACGACGACGGTGAAGAAGAAGACGATGGGATTGATTGGGAGACGATCGAACTGCCACCTCGATTCCAAGACATGCCCGAGCCAACACCAGAGACGATGTATAAGGATGTAGAGGTTGTGATGGAATCATCACCGCCTGTGATAAAGTATATGGATATGTTTACCCTTAGATTATTACTATAAGTAAACTAACCCATTTATTTTATGTATTTTAAAAAGCAACAAAAAATCTTATTGGGAACAGGCCTATCAACGTAATGTTCGGGAATGGACTCACAATGCACATATCGTTTTACTGGTCGCACACTATAAACTACGTAACAAATGGTGTTCCTTTTGTGACATCAAGGTTAGTTTATTGAATGTGCTTATTTGTTATTATACCTCTTTGTACATGTTTATATTAAATAAAATAAATAAAAAACACAATAAAAAAGGATGCGTGTTTATCCATCATTCCTCAAGACACAAGACGCCTTTTGGAAAAGGATGCCAAGGAAAAGACCTTGATGACGGGTATCAAATGGTTGACGAATTGGTGGGATGGTTACTTTACAATCACAGCGCCTGGCTTGCTAAGCACGCCAAGCACGGATTATGAAGATTGGATGAATAAGGACTTCTCGGATTTGATAAAGCAAGAAGAGCATCAGAGTGTTTCGGATATAGATGACTTTTTGAACATCTTGCTGGACAAAAAGCAAGGCACACGCGATACGAGTGCACAGTTATTTGTGGCTTTATTACGGGCGTGTGGGTGCGAGGCTCGATTGGTGTGTTCGCTACAGCCTGTATCGTATAAAATACCCTCCATGAAATCAAAACAACCACAGGAAGAAGAAGAGGCACCACCAGCGAGTGAAGAGAAGAAGGCTCCACTTTTATTTCCTTTCAGACCAACCATGCGACCCGCTACCGGCGCCGATCCTAACAAACAGCTCAAATCAGGCAAAGCCAAGCCCCCCATCATCTGGGCAGAGGTCTATGCCTCAGACACACAGCGATGGATCTGCGTCGATCCGATTCGCAAGCATCTCGACAAGCCACTTTTAATGGAACCTGCACAATTAAGCAAAGACAATCGTCTATCTCTTGTGCTCGCCATGGATCAGACGTGTACCGACGTGACCCGACGCTACACACACAACATGGAGCGTGCCCTCCGTCAACGAGAACGTCCACTGACCGTGCGCGAGAAGCAGGCAGGCCTCTCACTCTGGTCCGACCTCTTTTTAAACATCCTATGTCATCTACGACACACCAAGAAAAACAGGAGTCACATTGAAAAGAGACAGCAAGAGAACAGCGAGCTGGCACAGCAGAGCCATCGTGAGCAGATGCCCTCGTCATTCAATGGATTTAAAAATCATCCAATTTATGCCTTGGAACGACACTTGAAGCGGCTCGAGGTGATGTATCCACCGTCGCCCGTGCTAGGCAGTTTCAAGGGCGATAAGATTTATCCAAGAACCTCTGTCAAAACGGTGAGCACGGCAGATGCGTGGAAAAAGTTGGGCAGGGTTGTCAAGGCAGGCGAGGTGCCCGTCAAGCACATTGCATCTAGGGCTTTTACCATTGAAAAGAAGAGACTAAAGGAACAGGCCAAGCAAGAAGGAAAAGAGTTGACTGTCGCCTGTTATGGTGAATGGCAGACTGTACCTTATCAATCGGAACCTGTTATTGATGTAAGTCTTTGATGGTAGAGAAGCAATTTTTGAGTAACCGTTCCCTTAGGGTAAAGTGCCAAAGAATAGCTTTGGTAACATTGATTTGTTTACAGCCGAGATGCTACCAAGTGGGGCTGCACATATTCCAAGTAAGAGAATATCATTTTAAATTAAACTTGTATTCATTTTATATAAAGTCAAGGGTATTGGAAAGGTTGCAAAGCAATTAGATATTGATTATGCCGATGCAGTGGTAAAGCATACATGAGAATGATAATGATGATGATATGAAAGCCATGCTGATCATTTTAATTAGATTGACTTTGAATTTGTTAGAATGAGATCAGTACCTGTGATCGATGGCATTGTGGTTGCAGAAGAATATAAAGATACACTCATACAGGTTTGCTTTTTTTTATTTTCCCGTCTCTCTCTCTCTCTCTTTTCCCATGTCATGTTGATATTTTATTTTCTTGTTTAGGTATATAATGAATGTGAACAGGAAAGAATCAACAAGGCAATACAAAAGCAAGAAAAGCAAGTGTATTTGCGATGGAGAAAGTTAATCAAGGGCCTATTGATCAAAGCAAGACTTGATAATGAATACCAGAAAGACACGATGGATTGGTCTGGTGGTTTCTTACCAGAATAGATTAGCACAATCCTTTTTCTATATTTGGATGACCCAAGTTGCACTCTAATAACAAGTTTGAAGCCTATAAAAAGTGATACAAGAATAATAATAATAATACGAAGCTTTTTTTATTATTTTGTTTATTTTACAGTTTTTCAAAAACAGAGGGGGTGAAAGAATAAATAGTGGCATATAAAGCATTTGGATATATGAAAAAAAAATAAAAAAAAAGCCTTTTTTTTTCTCAATTTCTGGATCTACATGTATTTAAGAAAAAAAGAATGTGATTTTTGATTTGTTACATCACAATACAACAACCGCCGCTGTTTGTTGGTGCAAATGGATCATCTTTCTTATCGATTGGTCCCCAGATGGATGGAAGCATTGGATCTTTGGTCTCTTTACAATAACTAATTAAACTGTATAAAAGCATTGCTTATTCAGTATTTGCAGCCTAAAATACCCCCCCTCACACACAACTCTTTAGTACCTTGTAGAGGCTTCTGAAATGGTGATTCTCGGAATGTCAAGTTGTTCTTTTAAATTTTTGTTGTATTCTAATAGACGAGCGAGTTTGGCTTCTGATACATTAGGTGTTTTACGGACTGCCATATTATGAAAAAAGAGTGAAGGAAGAAAAAAAAAGTGAGAGAGAAAGGGAAAAAGAAAGGTTAATTTATTATTATTATTTTTAGTGTGTATGTAATGGTTGTGGTGGGGGACAAAAAAGGGGGTGAGAAGAACCGACACCATATATTTTTAAATCACCGCACAATTTGTGCTTCCAAAGTGTGAGACAGTCCAACTCGCAAAGTAGATAGGTTTCCATAAAGAGAAATAAACTTGAACAAAAGAGGCTCTCCCTATTATTCTTGTGTTTGTTGTGCTTTCAACACTTTTGGTGTGGAAGAACGATATTCAAATGAATACACTCTACTTAATGCTTTGAGTTTTGTATAAAGTGTGGCTTCATCAAGGCCTTTTGATGTGTATAAAAAAGGTTTTTATGGATCAACATGATGTGTTTATTTATGTTTGGGGGAAAATTGCCATTTTCTTTCAACAAGCAGTGTTTTTGGTCACTTTACCCTCATCTTTATTTGCGATTTTCATAACATGCTGTCAAAATATACATACAACGAATAATCCATCCTCATCAACACAAATATGCAAACATAATAATACTAAAAGAGAATCAAACAGAAGTAAAACCTTGTACACTTTTTACTACTTGGTTAATTTAAGCAGTTTTTGGGCTTCGTAATATGCCTTTATCTCTTGTCTCTTCTTAGCCCTAGCTTCCTTCGCCACCTTCTTTTCCTGTCTCTTCTTGGCCCTAGCTTCGTTTCTCTCTTGTATCGCTTTCCTTTCCGCTTCAACAACATGTTTGGGTCTTTTAGGCTTTCTTCGTTTGATGCCCTCCTCGTTATACAGATACCGCTGTCTTTTGATTTGAGATGGTAGTTTACCAAGTTCTATCAATTTCTCCTATAATCAAGTCAATATGGGATCATTGTTGTTTTATACATGCACAACTTACATCTGAAAGTGCCCGGTATCTCTCACTTATAATCTCTTGTACCTCATCGTAGGGTAGTTTTTCCTTTCTTCCCTCTTGTATCTTTGCATATTCCATCTCAAAGAACTTGAGGTATGGATTATTCTTCTTGCTAACCGCTTTGGCCTTTGGAATCTTGGGAGTTTTTGGTAGAGGGGCTACTTCTTCATCTTGGTTTTCTTGGTCAGAAAATGGATCGTCAGAATCCGATATACCAGCTTCTATCCGTGCTTTTCTCAGATCACTCTGTTCAGAAGGTGTCTTTTTAGCGTCTAGTGGTATTTCGTCCATTTTGGTGGTATTTGAGCTTTTTGATATATCTACACTTGACTCTCTCTTATTATCATTGCTCTTTGTACCCTCATTATCACTGTTATAGAATGAATCGTCATCACTATCATCATCATCATCGGTTTGTACATATTCATCTGCCGAAGATTCTGTATCAAGCCTAATTAACTTGCTCTTCTTCTTTTTGCTTGGCTTTTGTACATCAGACATCTCGTCGTCGTCACTCGCAGCAGAAGAGACATTTGGCTTTCTGATGATACCATTTGGGTTTTGTCTGGTTCTTCGTCCTTGCGGCAGCATCTCCGGAAGTGCATCATCATCCGTCATGTGTGTAATTGTATCCGAATGCTCAGCTGCTGCTTCTCTAGCTCTTTTGTGTGCAACTAGATGAGATCATTTAGCGACATAACAAAACAAGAAGGCTTTTTTTTTTTTTTTACCTCTGGGTATTATTGGTGCCATGAAATCATCATCATCACTGCTATCGATAACTTGAATTACCCTTTTACCATGGCTTTTTTGCGGTCTAGATCCAGCCTCTGTGTTTTTCGCAACATTTTGTTCAGGTCCTTGATGCTGAGATGATGTGCCAGACTATAAACTGGATATATTAGCGACTCATTAATTAAATAGATATGCAAATCCCTCAAGATTACCTTGGACGGAAATGTTGGGAATCCTTTTGTTGTCGTTGAGCCAAGTGTTTTTGGGGAATCTGCATCAATTGGACCAGTAGGTTTATCAGCAGCTTTTGTACTAATAACTTGCTGTCCGGCATGGCTTTCGTTTTGTCGAGGGCCTTCTGCTACTTGTGTATCCTCAGAATGTGACTCTTGACTAGGTTGAAAACATTCATCGACTTTTTCAGACGTTTTCTCCTCTGTTTTATCATTCTTTTTCACTTGGTTAATCACTTTTTCTTTCTTTGGCAAGTCAATTTGTTGATTGAGTGACGCAAACTTTGAGGTGAAAGAGGAAGGATTCAACTTTCGAGTCACAATGCTCATAGCATAGGTTTTTGAAAAGTCGCTTGTGCCCTTTACATAACTTTGATCACGTTTTGATAACCAGGTGTTGCCACATTCTCCACATTTTCTAAGTTGAAAAAGGGATTAACCATCTTGAGATCAAAAACCTTTTCTTCTTGTTGAAGGCAAACCTGTCATGTAAGTAACTGTATGTATTTTTCGAATCACATTCAGGGCAAAGTAAGTCGCTCATGGTTTAAGTTTGTTAAGTTCATTTATAAAAAGTAGAAAATTTTGTTTTTTTTTTGTTATATACAAACATTCATTTCAGAAGCCACGTGACTTCTCGTGTGTGTGTGTGTGTGTTTATGTGGTAAACATATTCTTCTTGAACGTCAAAATATCAACAATGACGAATAATTGAATTGCTTGAACAAGGGCTCTTATTCTACTGCTTTAATGTTTTATATTCAGAATGCTTCCAATATAACGGCTTATTATTTTTGTGAGTGTTTCCCACCACAAAGCCATTGATCCTGTTGTTAGTCTACATCTATCACTGAGTTTATGCACTTCAGTACAGCATTTGGCATATCCATGAAGCCTCCAATGTGACTGAATGGAGCAAATGAAGAGTAAACATAGTAAAGGATATATCCATGGAACATACCTTGTTATTGTATTCACACATATTTAAGGATAACCAATGACATTCTTCCTTTCACTTTTATCCTCTCAGCAACGGATTCAACCAATCATATCACCACACAACCATGTTACAGCAGACAAAATAAAAGTCCTATGTTTTTTCCAATTTTTTTCTTTTCTTTTTCCCTTTACCTTTCCTTGTACATCATCAAGTTTAATATATAATTACAATGGTAAGTTGGCCTGTATTCTGCTTCATTCAAGTCTCATCTCTAACTCCTTCTTCTTTTTCAATAATAAAAAAAGGCTGATTCTCCATCATCATCTACTCCCAAAGGCACCATTAGGTAATTTTTCTTGCTATAAAGCTGTCATCATGTACTAAACTAATATTCTTTATAGAAAGCGTGTCACTTCTCGCTCCAATACCAACAATGCTGCCCGCGGTGGCATCCCTGGTGGAAGCACCTCCAACATGATGCGCATCTACTCTGATGATTCTCCTGGACTTCGCGTGTAAGTGTTTTTATTTGTGTGAGTGGTTACAAGAGAAGGTGTATTGAGTGGTTATTTCAAATTATAGTGATCCTGTTGTCGTCTTGGTCCTTTCCTTGACCTTCATCGCATCTGTTTTTGGCCTTCATATCGTTGGTAGATTTTTGGGTTAAACTGTAACAAACACAACAAAAAAAAAAGGACAAACACCTACTGCTCTTTACCACAACTGCACATGATTATACAACTAATAGTTTTTACATATTGAAACAAAATAATAAAAAAAAAGAAAAAAGTTATAACTTGGTTTGATTATACGCAGTCTGTTATTTATACTTTGTCTATGAGTAGTTGAATGTAAGTCATTGCTGGTTTAATTGTGTGTTGAGAGAGGGAAAGGGTGTATCCGAGAGAACTGCATTTCAAAGTGAAAGTAAAACAATGTGAACAAGTGCGATTTGACTGTGTGTTTTTTACTCAAGTCAATCGAAAATGAACAAGGAAATGTAATTGGGGTACAGCCAACTCAATAAAACGCTCGTTTGTGAGTACAAGAATTGACTTGGTACAAATGTTTTATCACTTGTATTGTGGCATTAAGACGACAATCGTGTTATTTTTATTTATTGGCCACACACAATGTAAATGGCCCAATCTAGAGTGACATGGTCTGAGGGTTCGCATAAGATCACTCTTTGTTGGCTAGTTCTACTCCCAGGCTAGATACTCTCCAGTTTTACATTGACAGATACTCCCTTTTCTTAGAGCTCTCTTTTAGGGCATGGATTGCAAAGCTTCTTCCAACAGACACATTTGCCTCTTGGGTAAATCATAAAAGAACAAACAATTGAATACAAAAAAGGAAAACCTCTTTTAAAAAAACGCGGTGGTCAAAATAAATCATGATCTTCTCCATGCGGAAATGATAAAACGCATCATCATTGTAGTCGAATTGTCCCAAAACGTCAATATATTTAAACAAAAAACTGATACATCCGTATTTATCCCATCCAATGGCTAGTTGCAACTACACTATAAGTTATTTTAAATGAGAGTGTGATTTCATCCTCCTTTTCGATAAATGGCGACTTTCAATAAGGATGCCACCTTGAAAGGGTTAAAATCATATATCGTTTGTTTGTTTTAAACTTTTTTTTCTTTTTTTTTTAAAATGATCCAATAAAAAAATGCTTTCACTGTCTCAAATA
>VCJG01003972.1:20282-37416 GCA_024140375.1 Backusella westeae | reverse complement strand
AAAAAAAAAAAAAAAAAAAGACATGATGTGCAACGGGCAAACGCGGGGGATACTGGGTAAACCCCGCATTTCATGTCACAGTTAAAAAATACTCTGATATTGGAAGAGCAGTTTTTAATCTAATACAAATTATAGGAAGCCGTTTCTGTTGGCATGGAGGCTGCCATCACCCACACTGACCATATTATTACTGCTTACAGATGCCACGGATTTACATATCTCCGCGGTGGTACTGTTGAAAGTATCTTGGCTGAGTTGATGGGCCGTGAAACCGGTATCTCAAAGGGTAAGGGTGGCTCTATGCATATGTTTGCTACTTCCTTCTATGGTGGCAACGGTATTGTTGGCGCTCAGGTAATTAGAGACTAGGAATGATACCAAAAAAAAATTAAACGCATTCCTTACTTATTATCTATTTTGATCTAGGTTCCCCTTGGTGCTGGCGTTGCCTTTACTCAGAAATACCTTGAAAATCCTTCTGTTACCTTTGCCCTCTATGGTGATGGTGCTGCCAACCAAGGTCAAGTTTTTGAAGCTTTCAATATGGCTAAGCTATGGGATCTTCCTTGTGTTTTTGTTTGTGAAAACAATAAGTACGGCATGGGTACTTCTGATAAGAGATCCTCTGCCAACACCGAATACTTCAAACGTGGTGATTACATCCCAGGTATTAAGGTAAATGGTATGGATGTTCTTTCCGTCTACAGAGCCTGCCAATGGGCTAAGGAGTGGACTACCGCAGGCAAGGGTCCTCTTGTCATGGAATTGGCTACTTACCGTTATGGTGGTCACTCCATGTCTGATCCTGGAACCACCTACCGTACTCGTGAAGAAATTCAACATATGCGCTCCACTTCTGATCCTATTACTGGTTTGAAGCATATCTTGATTGAAAATGATATTGCTACTGAAGCTGACCTCAAGACCATCGATAAAGAAGCTCGCAAGTACGTCGATGAATGCGTTAAGAAGGCTGAGGCTGCTCCAGAGCCTTCTGCAAAGGAATTCTATACTGATATTTACCAACCTGGTAGCTGGCCCACCTCCATCCGTGGTCGCGAGCCTAACGAGGTTTATCATTATTAATTTTTTTATTACAAAAAATGTCAAAAACAAACACATGAATTTCACTCATTCTCCCCGATCTCTCTTTCATATAAATCTTCTTTCAAAAGTAGAATATATATATTATAAACATTATACGTGTAATACGCCTACTGTACATTTAAATAGTTTATGTCTCCTTTTAAATAAAACGAGAACAAAATAAAAGTATACATGACATTGATGTTCCTAAATGAAACAAATGTATACATAGTGTGTAAAAGTAAACCAATGCACAATAAATTAGGAGTAGAATTTTAAGAAAAGGTATATTAAATTTTTATTACTGTAAATAAGATTAAAATCCGAAGAAATAAAGAACTATTACAATGTATGTATGTGATAAAAAGTAATCAAAGTTGAAATGATGGTTGTATTTAACCAACGACTTAGAGTGGTAAACCAAGTGATCCAACAACGGGTAAGCCGCCATCGCCCAAAGAGCCAATAACAGGGAGACCATGATCATCTAATTCAACTTTGTCTTCGATATCGTCCACGTCGACATCGTCGACCTTGTCTTCAATGTCGTCCAAGTCAAGATCATCATCACCAACGACGGGAAGACCATCCTCACCAATGACGGGAAGATCATCTTCATCACCAACGACGGGAATATCATCAAGACCATCCAAGGGAAAACCATCAAAAAGATCATCTTTATGGGAAAGGTATTTAGATGATACTGAGGGGAATTCTTCAGAGGTTTCGCTAAGAGTGCTACGTTTAGCAGGAGCTGCACTACCGAGAGCTACTAAAGAGAGAGCAATACATAGAGTAATAGTTTTTACTTGCATTCTTTTATCGAATTGTTAAAATGAATTTATTGAATATTGTTTTCAAATATCCAAGAAAAGGGTGCAGTATTTATATGTTGGAAAATCTGAATTGTACCTTATTTTCTTTCCCTGCGGATTTGTACGGTTAAAGGGTTCAATGTCATGATCCGGTGTCAGGATAAATAACAATTGAAAAAAACTGAGCCAATATGCAAGGGGTTGATCCACTACTTGCTTTAGAAAAGAAAAAGGGACGAGTGAAAACGCAGACTGTGTATATCAAGTGAACTAAATGAAGATCAGCACTATAATGACTACTATCATAAAAGGAAAGTAGGGTCAAAGAGTTATTACACCTTTTCATGTAATTTCAAATATTGCTAATAACTGCTATAACTACATGCAGAGACAAGAAATATCTTTTACAATTGTAAACTTCATCATTACATCAAACTAACGGCGCTATAGCAATAATTAAGAAAGAGGAAGCGCAAGCTGCAAGCACTAAGCTATCATTCTAAGATACACTACTCCTGGTTACTATTCTTAAGAGCTGTACAATTATTTATTATTGCAGGATGAAGCATTTTTTTAAAGCTGTCACAGAAACATCACATTGAGCCCCTGTTTATATGGGATCTAAAATACAAAACAGACAAACAAATAAATATGCAAGTCAAGGAGAGAGGAGTTCTTTTTTTTTCTGATTTAAATCCTACTGTAAAGGCTTATTATCCAAGTGAATAAAACTATAAAAATGATAATGATTATTTATATTAACCTCGCCCAAATAAATAATCTGGGAGAAAGTTTATTTGAATCTTCTTTCTGGTAATTGCCAACAAGGTAATGCTTATGCAAACTGAATGTTTACTACCAATATTTTAGCCCGCTTAGAAGTTAAGCATTCAATAAACCAGAAAAATAAAACTTGGATGCATTTGGGTATTGGAAATTTTCGTGAGATTAAAGGTGCATAAAATAACTATTGTTATATTAGTTGTAGTTTCACCTTATCTGGCAAATGAAACAAATGAATGTTTTAAATAAAAAATGGATATTTCACTACATACACCTTGATAAATGATATAAAACAGAGATGATATATATATATATATATATATATATAAATGTATTAAACTTATTAAAAAAAAATTGACTTTTTTAAAATTCTACACATTAGTTTTTCGCCCTTACAGAGGATGGTACTTGGCTCCGTACAATAAGGAATATGTAAATCAAATATTACCTGAAATATTTTTCTTGGATCATGGTGTATTAGAGGATTTGAGGGATTTTATCAAGTATTAAGCTAATGAGAAAGACTGGAAGACAAAAAGGCTGACTAGTATACAATTTATATATCGAGCGTTTTCTAAAGTTTGATCACTTTTAAAGAGTATAAAATCATTATGATTACACTGTTGATTAGCAAATGAGGTGTTGATGATTTGAAGTATAATGGAACGAAATAAAATACACCTCTTCTTGTTGGCTTGGACTTAGAGTGATATCATCATTTTAAAACAAACCTTTGAATACTTAGTGAAGCTAATTAATTTTCATACCGTCATCCAAGAATTAAATACTTCATATGGGATTTGGATATACTTAATGGCTTTTAAAGTTCTTCCATAATGATTTTAGTACGTATGTAATGCTAAATCGGGGGTTTGTTTTTAAAAAACGAAAAAAAAAGGAAATATGGAGTAATAAAAGTGGATATCTTAAATAGACGCTTATCTGATATTTATTATGACCATTATGATACATCCACTTGGTGTATATTATGTTAACATTTTATTAATGGATAATTGATACGGAGAAGAATTGTTTAAAAAGCCTTGCAAATCAATGATATACAAATGCAAGTTTAATAACTATGCGATGTTGTCCCTTCACAGACTGCTATCTGTAACATAGCTCTATCCGACAGACTATTCTTCCGGAAATACATTCGTAAAGTATTCGAAATTTTTCTCTAAGCTTAAATCATGTTAGAAGCAACATTGTATATGTACATAATCAAAGAAACAAAAATAAACAAAGGTTCTTGTGATTAGAACCTTACATTTGATATTGCAGCTGACTTCGAGCTTCCATTCTTGGCATTCAAATATCTTAAAGAGACTTTGAAGATTTTTACTTTTCGCTTTTGACACTTTAGGTTTTCACTGCACCTAAGCATATTTGAGTCGCATATGAACTCTGGAAAAGCTACAATATTACTGATGTCCTTCAGTCGTACATTCGGTATTCTTAATTTCTTCTTATTTTCTGAAATGATTACAGCTAGAGTTACTCAAAGTTTTTTCTTGAAGATCTGGATTCAAAATTAATATTAGCTTAAGCAGCAGTCTCTTCATTATAACCAGTTTTGCAGTTTCTCTCCAATTCTATTTATTTTCAAAGCTCTGACCAAAATAATTAGAAGTTTAAACTGGAATATTAAAAGCTTCATTTGGACCCATTAAAAGTCTGTGAAGAATCTACATAGTGAAATTGATTTTATATTCATATACTTTTGAACACTTTGGAATTCTCAAAATGTTGTAAATTGCCACAACGGATACCCCCAAAATCAAATTCAAGGATTTCTTGTGAACGCTGCTGAATATATCTTGAAATTTCGAATGTCCCAAATAAATAATGAATTTTGTGAGGAGACCATAGATTTTTCTTGTAACATTCAAGTATCGTAAAGCTAATCAGTGACTTTAGCTCATTTAAAGACTTTTGAATACAGTAATTTTTTATTCAAAAGTTTTTGAAAGCACATAAAATCCTGAAATCTTCTCGATCGTGACCCTAAAGTCCACAAGCAAGGGAATGAAAAGCCAACTTTATGATGACTATATCACTAATCTCTTTTTAAGAATGAGGACAAGTTTTAGTCGGTATTCTAAAGACAAGGCACGATGAAGAGTTCTACAATAAAGTTGTCATCGTACACATCTTGGTCACTAATAGCAATATTAAAAATAAAAATCAAGCCAATACTGCCATTACTATTATGTTCTATAAATCGTTGTATTTGATTCAGTTAGATATTTGAGGCTTCTGTATTTGAAAATGTATGCTTTAGGCAGCGGAAGACTTCCAAAGATTAACTATTAGATTGGGGTGAGAAATTCAGTAAGATGCAAATTTCCAATTTATTATAGTCTACAGGTATTATTCGATAGAAGAAGGGTGCTCGATGGATCTAATCAAGAAATGCCAAAGTTTTGTGGTTTCCAATTTAATTTTTCGAATTTTGTAAGTCACCCTGTTTCTTTCTGTTTTACAATCATGGGCCATGGAAGTTGTATAAAATCTATCTCCTTTTTTTTTCATCTCATTTTTGACGTCATTAAAATAATGGGAACTATGCTATGTCTAAAAAAAGCTATTACAAGGAGTGATTATACAATTTTTTTGTATCTACTTTGATCTTTTCTGAAGAATATCTAGCAGATAAGGTGCCCCATCTGTTACCTTGTATTAGTTCTTTTTGTTCGAATACTCCTTTTAAACGACATGTAATTTTAATTATTTTGGAAGTCCTAATATAATATCGCTAAGTCTTAAAGACTTTCCATTGAGATACAAGTCTTAAGTTTAAATGAGAAATAATAATTATCAGCTAGAATATTAAAAACTGATATTTTTATTGTAAACTTTTCTAAACAGGAGCCCATTTTATGATAAAAATATAACTGGTTATTTTATGCCACCACTCCCTTAGAAATACCTCCCTCCGTATAAAAATTTAAGAGTGATCACCAATACTTACTTTTCCGCCAAAACAAAGGCAATGATTTATTGCTCAGAGTTTTTCATAAGAAATAACATCAATACCAATAAATATCTATGTTCAATTCAATACCGTTTTATTCACTTAGAAGAAATAAATTTAAAAGCAACATGGAAGAAAAGTAATGAATTTTAAATTTTGAAAATGACTTTATTTTATTTTTGTATATGCTCGAATTATGAACGGTAAAAGGACTCTTTGCATGTTTTGCAAGTATGTAAGAAGTATTGTATAAAAAACGATTGCTATTAATTACAGTTGCAGTCATCATCTTCGTCATCATATTCACCATGATCACCATCTTCGCCGTCGTCATTCTGACTGTCATCGTCGCAGTCATCATCACCATCGTTTTCACCATCACCATTTTCATCATCACCATTTTCATCATCACCATTGTCATCATCACCATTATCATCATCACCATTGTCATCATCACCATTGTCATCATCACCGTTGTCATCATCACCGTTGTCACCATCGCCGTTATCACCATCACCATTGTCACCATCACCGTTGTCACCATCGCCGTTATCACCATCACCATTGTCACCATCGCCGTTGTCACCATCGCCGTTATCACCATCGCCGTTGCCATCACCGCCATTGCCATGACCACCATGACCACCATTTCTATCGCCACAGTCACCGCTGGATCGTCTATCGCCGCCGCCACTAAGTACATGGGAAACAACGTCTAAATTGGCACTTCCAAGTAAACAGCTTAAGTCAAGGTTATTGGCAACATTATCAACGAGATGGTCAACTCCAACGTTTGTGTTTGAAACGTCAACAAGAGAGGCACCGTGAACAGATGAGAAAACTGTGATAGCAACTAAGCCGAGACTGAGAAACTTGGTGTACATTTTATTATTTTTTTTATAAATTGATAGTTGAAGTAACTGTAACAAAAAAATGGTAGAAGGAAAATCCAAGGTTTTTATATCAAAAGTGTTCAATTTTTTGAGGGATGTTCTAGGAGTGAGGAGAAGGTTATAGTAATTAGATACTATCATAATAATAATTATAGTAGAGCAGCAAAATTATATGTTGACACCTTGCATGTTAAATTTAGGGCCATGAAAAGATGGAAACCATCCTTATTTCACCCTTGATAGTAAATTCATTGTCAGGTACTGTCGTACAAAAGAGGGAGTACGATAAATGATCTACACACCAAAAAAAATACAGGAAGGTATAACTCTATACAAAGTAGAATAAATAACAACAAAAATAGACAGATATACTGAAACCTAAATCAAAGTGAATATATATTTCTTTCCTTTTTTAAAGCTCTAAATTGATATATTATAGGTATTATCTTTTCCTATTTATTATGAGCAAGGAGATCAAGAGATATCAAAAAACACTCCTAGTTTTGTTTCCCCTACTTGCATCAAATTTTCAATTTTCCAATTAGAAAGAGGTTACCGGCTTTTATTGGCCCGTTCTGGACAGCCACCATAATTTCACCATTCTATTTATATAAAATTTAAAAGAACTCACCAAAAGAACGAATACGTTTTACCTAGGATATTCTTTATTTGCGGATTGAGCAAATATAGTAACGGCAACTATAAGTAAACAAATAAATGGACAAATAAATAAATATGGTTGTTTGCTACAAGATCTCCTGCGTAAACTGTATATTAAACCGTGGAAGTTATTTAAATGAAATAGTAACGAAATTAATGCATCCGCATATGCTGAGGATTGTGGCTATAAATATTTGAATATCTATGGGCCCATATTCACATATATATTTTTGTAGAAATATATCTGTAGTAAAGTTATATAAATGCAAATTTGGTCCATATTGGATACTCAAATGGCGCAGAAGATTCTTTTCTTTTTATTATCCGACAGATTGGATGTCATTAAGATTGCAAACAAATTAGAATATAGATGTTATAAATAAAAATACATAAAGCGACTGTCAATTGTGCTATATGCGCATATAATTAGTTCCTTCTCATGATTTATTAATATTGTGATAAAAGGTTATCAAAACAGCTGATACACGATTCTTTTTTTTTTGTCGAGAAATGGAAAAGTAGTTTTGTCCCAATGTTTCTATCGCAATCACTCTCACTCTCACTATTACTTTTATTATTCTAATATAGTAAATTGAGGAACCTGGTTTCTATTTTTCTCCTACTTTTCTTGATATAAATGTGTATTTGATCTACAAAACAACTCTTTGATACATAAAACGTGCCTTTTTTAGGGAGGGGAATAGATTGAAGACCAGTGGTAGACATATAAAATAAAATACTGTCCAATAAAAATCAATATCTTGTGCATTGCATATTCATTTTCTTTTTATTGTATTGTTAATCGTAACTTATAAAATAATTATTCTCTAGTTATTAGCAACTTCGTTAAATATTTACCCTTTAAAAGCTCTATTCGATCACTAATAGATTTGAAAACCAATCAAAATAAAAGAGTCATGTAGACATTGATGGCTTTGTTACAGAAGGGAGTAAGAGCTTTATAAATAGCATGTTTATTTCCTTTATGGATCTATCTCACAACTTACAAAAGACGAGGAGAAAATAAAGGAGAACATCAACCTACGTTTCACTAAACTGGAAGGTACTTAATTTGGTTATCTTATATTCTGAAATAACTGACTTTCGCTGCATAATGTTCCTTTAGAATTTTTCGATTTATCTTTTCACGGAACACTACATTCACTAAACTATAAAAAAATTCATATTTTAAGAAACGAAAACAGGTTGCAATAAGATAATTAAAATCTGATGCAAAGCCAAAAGTCATAGAAAAGAACAAGCGTATGTGTATTCTTTTGATTAAAGTAGATTTTTCAAATTGGTTTTTATAATTAATAAAAAAAATGATTTTTATATAAATAGTTATGTTTGTTCTCCTTTCTCCAAACGACACGGTACTATACATATTTATATATATTATAAGATTATTATGCGTCGTCTAGAAGAGCTTTAGACCCATTGTTTTTTCTCGTCATTCTATTACTTCTCGGCAGCGTAGGGGTACCCTCCTCTGTTTGTATACTTTTCAGCAAATCCTCTGCAAGAAGTGCTACGGATTCACTTCGTTGAATTCTTTTTTGGCGCGATGAATTCTGCACTGATCGCTCATTTCTGTTTCTCTTTACACTAGTATCCAGATCTCCCGCCCGTAGTTTGTCTAATAAATTATCCATAATGTTTTTATCCTCATCAGTTCCAGACTGGCCAGCTACAAAAAATAATAAATGTTAATCGATGTTTAGCTATTGCCACACCTTGGACTTACAATCGCTTGTATCAACACCACGGAGCCGTTGTGCCTTAATGTTTTCCCTGCGTGCTTCTTCTGCACGCCTTGCTTTTTCTATGTTTTCAAGTTTCTTTCTTGCAGTAACGTTATCGCTCATTGCACGCTTTTGATAATTGTTATTTTAGTATTATGTACATTAGTCAAAACGTTTTTTTTTTTACTTTACCTCCCAGCTTGATGTGAATGTTTTAAATATTCCAAAGAATTCATCTGGCTTCATTTGATCTGGATTCTCACCATAATAGCTTACAACATCACGGTAAGCTACATCCATGGAGGTATATATAACTTCTAACTCCTCAAACTTTTCAATGGCATCATCTCTGAAGTTTCTCATCACTTGCACAAAATTATCCCCATCTGGAGCCTCATAGTCGTCATCATAATGTGTTTCCAATTCTTGGATCAACTTTTGAAGCCCACTACGAATTTCGTTATAATCTTTGACCATATCCTGGAGTGTAACTACGCATGACGATTGTTAGAGATTTTTGACTTTTACTAAGCACCGATCATTATCCTTATTTATAATACCTCTGCAAGCAGGCCCACTTTCTTGTAAATCATCCAAGAAACCATGGAGTCTTGGAAACTTTGATTCAACAGTATCGACCAAGAAATGAAGCAAAGTTGTATTTCCTTCTGTTCCTTTAGTATCAACCAGCTATTAGGGAAGGGAGGAAAAATTAATCTTCATGGCTTAAAATATTAATTGTAATTACTACTAGAATTTGTACCTTATTAATACTACTAATACGGATACCAAAAGCGCCTCCTTGGAAAGTTGTGCCGTTCATAAAATTACCCATCACAAGAACAAGCTAAAAAAAACGTTGTTAAGTGGCTGATGTAAACATCTTGAAATTAGACTTACTTTAAGTAGTTCTTTAAATGAGTTGGATTCTTTAATTGCACTTGATGCTTCTAAAACTGATGTCATATTCTATGAAAGCAGCAATAAGTAAGTTTGAGGCGGGCTAAAAACATTTAGAATCTACAATTGGATACTTACACGTGAAAGTTGTTGATGTTTCTCTGAAAATGTAGAGCGGAACAATAAGTTATCGACACGCTCTTTATATCTATCGATTTTCATCATCTAGTATCCGTATGTGAGTTAGATATTTTCACACCATATATATTTCAGTAAGCTTACCTCGACACAGAAAGTGTCAGGCTTAGAAAGCTGTTCTAGATCTTCTTCTGAGGCACTCTTTACAAATACAGATAGTTTTCCTTGTTCGTCAGCAGTTGGAACATTAGCCTGTAGATTTAAAAGTAAATTTTCGGTAACAATTGAATCATCAACTGCCAAGAATGCTTTTGAAACTTCAAGAAATGAAAGGTGCTTTAATTTAGCCAATAATGTAATATCTAGAAATAGAATATATTGTCAATTAATTACTGTATGCATGGCTAATTATAGAACACTTACTGATATTATACGCCTTCTTGGGATCAAGTATACATATTTCTTGCTTCTTCTCTTTTAATGCGCGCTTCTTTCTCTCAATTACTTTCTGGGCGAATAGCTCCTCAATAGAATTGAATATACCCATTGTATTTAGTTCGTCCTCTAATGCATCCTCATCAACTTCGTCTGAGCCCCATAGTGTTTTTCCAACAAAATTATGTTGAATTTTAGTCCACTGTAATGCTCGTGTCTTGACGTTGGGTTGATGGCGAATAGCTTTGCGAGGTGCACTGACAGGAGCCATAGGTGCACCTGGAGGAGGAGGCGGCGGCGGACCACCGGGCCCACCAGGTGGAGGAGGTGGTGGTGGCGGAGCACCTCCCATAGCAGCCACATTTGATGGTGGTGGTGGTGGAGGCGGAGGAGGCGGTGGTGGTGCAATTCCATCCACTTGTGTTGAAGTAGGTGGTGGAGGTGGCGGTGGCGGCGGTGGTATAGCATTTGGTGTAGGATGTATATTTGCAGTCTTGGGAGATGTAATGGAGGATAATGATTCTCCTGGAGGCGGTGGGGGAATATGAGTTTCTTGTTTTTGAGAGTTCTCGTCTGGTAGCTGTGTAGTAACAGGTTGTTTGCTAAATACAGATTGATCTTGGAGTGACTTACTAAGGTCAGTTGAAATGTTCCCCTGGCTATTTGTAGATACCAAATCATCAGCTGAAGAAGGAGGTAGCGATGAATTCCTTGACATACTATTTGCTACTGAATCAGGGACTATACCAGCCAGACCAGCTGCAGTATCACCTTGATGATTCTTTCTTAATTTTTGCTCCAGTTCAGCTGCCATTACACTGATTGGTTTATCTGAATGATCTCCGGTCACGGGAGTCTCGTTGCTCAATAGTTCATTTAATTGATCCTTTATGTCAATGTTTACTACTATGCCATCATTGTTGCTTTCTCCAGATAATGGAGAGGATGCTGCATCGTCAAGCCAATTTCTACGACCACCTCCCAAAGGCGTACGTCGAGTAGATCCAATAAGAGGTATTGTGCCAGGTATAACAAACCCAGAAGGGCCTCCTCCTAGCTGACCCTGTAGTGTTGATTTGAAGGAGTTTGATAAACCTTCTGCCTTTGGTATATTTTGCATATTTTCTGGTCGACCTTCTAATATATCTTGTGCTTTAAGACGATCGTAGGCTCTAGTTAGATCATCTCTGCCTAGCATAAATTGTCCAGATTTATCATCCATCTCTCCTGCCTTGTTTGCATTTGTTGCTTCTACATAAAGCTCGTGTAATTGCTGCTCCATTGCTGTTACATTCATTTCATGCTCTTGTTGCATATCTCTTAGTTTGCGTTGTAAAGTTGAAATAGTGCGACGTGACATACGAAGTAAATCTTCAAGAGAACTTGTTTTATCACGTAATTGTCCGACCAATCCATCTACATGACATGATGCTTGTTAAAAGAAAACTGGATTTATGTTATTATAGTAACTCTTACCTCCTTGCAAACCAATTTCAGTTTCCAGCTCTTGCTTTTCTCTAATAGCCTTCTCGTACATTTTTTTTGCGTCTTTAGCCTCTTGTGTGGTTTTGCTCAGTTGATCTTGTTCTGCAAATTTATCTATTAACATTGCAACAGACCATCCGCCCATAGAGGAGTCATCCTTTAAGCCTTTACGATCCATAACCACCTGAGTAATTAATTTATCCAGTATCTGAAAGTACCGAACTCTAATTGATTGAGAAAAAAAAATAAGTTTTTTCTCTTGATCCTTATAGACCTGGCAATCTACTTACTGAATATCACCTTGGGCTTGAATCATTAGCATATGTTGTAAAGCACTCAAGAAAAAGTTATAACTACGTGTTCCCTCGACTCTCTCCAGAATACGTTCAAAACATGCTCGTGGGTCATTCATGTTTGTAACAATTGATTCATTGTATATCTCCATAATTTCATCCACATCGTTTTCATTCATTTGTTTGTATATGTTAATATGTCGCTTCAATTGTTCATTGTTAAACTCGAGCATTTTTTCCATGATTGAATCCAATCCACTTGCATTCATTTGGGAGCGAAGATGCATTCTCACTTCAACATCCTCGATGACAGTAATGATAGAATTAACCAGCATCATATTTGACAGGCCAAAATCACCCAAATGGCTATCTGGAGCAGCACCGCCGAGCTTCTTTACATCCTCACTAGCACCAACCAAACTGCCCATTCTACCACGGCCATCTAAAGTGACTTCCAACAATTTCAACCATGCATCAAACCGGCTCAATTCGCCAAGATGTTCGCTTAATTTGTCCAGACCCTTTAGGACGATTTCTTGCCCTTTTGGTAAATCAACGTGACACACAAAAGCTAAAATTTCACAGACCAATTTTCGTGTTTGTATTGGAGGTGACACAAGTGACAGCACTATATGATAGATGCATTGAGGATGGGCAATAACCTCGCGAGCACCCCACTAAAATATAAAGCAAGCATTAGGGTGTTTTCATGTCTTGACGATAGTAACTCACCCTATTATTAATAAGTGATTTGAAACACTTTAATATTTCGACTTCCATCTGGAGATCAGCTTCTGTCCTATGAATTAAAATTTAATTCCCTTTTATTGTTTCCAAATATGGTTATTATAACTTACTTTTGGTCTCTTTTGTTCAACTTATCAATGACGTTAGTAATTATTTGTAGCCCACTTGACTCTATGAATTGACGAACCCAGCTACAAGAAACACATGAGCACTTTTACGCTTCGATAGAATACATCATTTTACTTGATTACCTCAGGGGCATTGTTCTCAAGCTAACTGCCAAGTGAGCGACTAATCTTGGTGTAACACCTCTCATATCTGGTTCCATAAATGTATCAATATAGTAATCAGGGGAATTTTTGTCCACCTCCTTGTTACTACTTGTGCTATGTGTTGTTGAAGGGACAGGTGCTGCAATGTCAGTTTGCTTGTCTTGGGATACCATTAGCCATTTCTTTTCTGTGCTGAATCCAAGCATAACTGATCTTGCTGCAGGGTCATGAATTCCTCTTCGCGTCTAAAATATTAATAATGAATATTGTTTACATTGTTCCATATTTTAGCTTTTATTTCTTTTTTTACCAGCATCTTCTCAAAGAGGTCCTTCACTTCGTTTTCTGTCAATCCGTCATATTCCATTGATCCTCTTTGAATAGACTCTACTGCCTTTTTAGAAAAAAGAACCTAGTCATTGAGATGATGACTTACCACGATGAATAGAATTGTCATCAGTTGAAATGGAGGAGGATCGTGTTGTATATCCCCAAGCTGCTGAAGGTGGAACAGAGTTCTTTTCACCAGAAGTTGGCAAGTGTCTCGGTAAACTAGGCGTTAAGCTAGAATCAACCTCCTTCCGTCTATTCTTCTTTGTTATGTTGAATATTTCCATCAGGCGTTACAAAAGAAGAGAAGAAAAGAAAGGGAAAAAAAAAAGGGAAAAATAATTTATATATGATTGTTTCCTGAATGTTTGTCGGGGTATTGATTTTTATTAATATCACTCTGGAAGGTAAAATCACTTTTCTCAATGTTACTCTTCAAAAGGTCGCTATCGGATTTTAAATAAAGACATAAAATCAGCATTGTTACAACTGAATGTTTGTGGTAGAAATAAAAACATATTTCCTGATGCGATCGTAAAACAAGAGAAAATATATTTATTGTTTATACATATCAGGATTAATGAAATCAAAGGAATATATGTACTCATTATTTTTCATTTGACAAAGAAATGCACTTTCATAGTAAAGCTTATGCTCTTTTCACAGAGAACAAGCCTATATTATACTTCTTGATTTTCAGCTTTTTTGTGCTACTACTTTTGTTTTAGCCCTATTCTTAGTCAAATTATACCTCTGTGCTGTTTACTTGATTAACACTATTGCCATTTTAGGAGAAACATTTACCAATGCTACAAGTTCATACATTATATAGAGCTATTCATTTTTCATAAACATATACAAGCAGCAAACGAGAGCCTTTTTAAACCGCATTATATTTATAACTTTTCCATAACTGGAGTATCGTACAATCTGTAACGGATTTTTAAGATTTCTCTTGTATGAACTTTACAGCCAATGAAAACAAGGCATTAGCCACTTGGTTTTCTCATCATCTTTTTGTTCTAGTTCTTTTCAAAGCCGGCACCAAATTAGAAAGAGTGACGAAGATCAAGTCACTCCTCCAACGGGGACACTAAAATAAAGCCTACTTTTCAATTAGAAAAAAGAACCAAAGTCTTTTACAGTCTATTAAACGAATCCTAACTGAGTTTAAATAATAAAAATGATGTTGAAGATAATACTTCATTCTATAGCAAATAGGAGAGTAAGTAAGTGTATTCAATATCATAAAATATAGATATATTTATTTGCTACTGGGGGCAGATAATCCAGGAGTTTACACTTAAAAAGGTGAAGATGTATGTGCTAGAATAGATATCTCTTGTCGTAGTACAACAGTCTACTTTCTTTCTCCGTAATTAAATATAAATAATCTTCATTTTTCTTTATCAGTCTCTATAACCTTCTTTTATTTTCAATTCAAACAACCCACCCCCATCCCTTTCCTTTAAAAACAAACATAATAAATGCTATTTACCCGTTCCTTTCTTTTATTAACAACATTCACATGCTTTGCATTAAATACTGCTGTAAAAGCAGTACCTATTTATCAAACAAACATGTATACTCCAGAAGCTGGTTTCCTTTTGACTGAGAGTTTATCTGAGTATTACGAAAATATCGTCGATCAAGTTATGATGGATGTGACAGAGGATGTCTTATCCTACTTACCAGAGAAAATAAGCCATGGTGATGTTCAATGTATGTTCTTTTATCATAAAAATATTATTATTTTACTTAGTTTATATCTTAACAGTACGTCAGCAAGCTCAAAAGTCGATGGAACGCAACGTTAATTTTATGCGTGCTAGTTTATTAGCCTCCATTAACCCTCTTGTAGCAACAGACATTCCTCAGATTTCTGGTTTGACAACGATTCAAAAAAAAGCCATGTTGTCTATTGTATCAGAAGAGGGAAAAAAAACGCACAATGTTGAGCAACTGGAGGCAGACTTATTTGAACCACTCACAGTATTAAATAAGAAAATCAGCCATCAGCTTGCGCTTATCGTTAACGCTGAGCAATCCTCCTCTATATTGATTCGCCAAGCAACCGCAACTCCTCGTCGTCAAGATAAATCTTCAACTATAACTGTTGAATGGAAACTGCGTCAGCCATTCCAAATTAACGTTATACGTGAGGAATATAACACTCAAGATACTACAGAAGAACTTGAATGGTTAAACAGACGTTTCTCTGGTATTGAGACTTCGCTCTTGGAGGAATTTGACGACCGTGTAAACGAAGCTATTCAGCTTATCATGGAAAGTCTTGCGCTTGATATCTAAGTGATTTTTGTCTTTAAATCACATATAAATACATTCTATTCTCCTTCGACTCCCCTTTTTGTAATATCTCTTGCGCCTATCGTTTCTTTTTCTTCTCCCTTTTTAATTATTTGTTCCATAATATATGTAATTTTGTGTAGTCATAGCCCTTCTCTCCTTTGGAAGAAAGGAGTCGAGCCCAACTGTTACACCAAATAATTAACGAAAATCTGTATTTAGCCAAAATCTTTTAATAAATGGAATCACTTTTTCTATTTAAAAAACTAAACTCCGGAACTGCAATTTCGAAAATAGTAAACAAAAATTAATATGATTTATAGGTTGAGGCTTTTAGATTTGATAAACTTCTTCTCCCTGTCATCAATTAAACAAAGATTTAACATTGAACTGAAGATTATACGAGAATATAAGCAGCACAAATTGCTAATAAAATGCACTTCAAAGTAATTTAATTCGTCTTAGTAGTAGCAACATGTAATGGTAAAATCATGGTGCGAGAACTATTGCTTTAATTTACTTTGTAGATTTATTAATAGTCATTTATAGTAATAGTATCATTACTCTTTCTTCTTTTTTTAATTTCAACATAAGAGAAGGCGATTTAGTTAATACTCAATTAAACGCTCAGTTCTATCAATGAACTACACTTCTCTCGTATTCCTGAGTTCATACAAATAAATTGCAAAGAGCTCTTTTCTATTTTCTGGATATTTTAATTGAGATTTGCTATAAAATTGTACGTTATAATTGGGAAAGACTTGAAGTCTGAATGTACAAAAATTACATTTGAGCTGCTATAAGCTGTGTAAACACTGAAAAAATAAAATTAGGTTCGTTCTACTCAGTTAATTAAAGCCAATATAAAATAAATAACATCATTTATCTACCATTGGAAAACACTCTATCCCAAAAGTGGCTTTTTGAAAACTAAGGATTGATAAATCAAGATTAAGTGCACAAAAGTTCATAGTATGCATGTATTTAATTTGATAAAAGAACAAGAAATGACAACATCAAATACAGGGATTTAAAATTACTGGATTATGCTAACTATTTGAAAGAGTTGATATTGCTAAACTAGATAAACATAAATGGATTGCAAATTGAGCATCAAGGAATGAGGTTTCAAATAGCGAGTCCAAAAAGAACGATAGTATGCTGAAGATATTACAGGTATACCCACCCGATGTATAAAATCTGAAATAGTCAAAAGTATTAAAGAAATAATATAAAAAACAAACTCTTCAAAGAAAGGTACTCTGCCC
>VCJG01003972.1:1179-13366 GCA_024140375.1 Backusella westeae | reverse complement strand
TTTTTTTTTTTTTTTTTTTTTTTTTTTTTTGAACTCAAAAAAGATAACTGCCTTTTGACCGCCGCAATTTCCCCTTTTAGCCTACACAACATACGCATTTTTCGAGTGGTCTTTGATATTGTACGATGTAGCATATGATGCTGTTACTGCAATTGAATTCCAAAACTTTGAATTCACTATTATTGATAAAGCAGGTTCACCGCTAGTTAAAGAGTCGTAAGTTTTGATGAATTAATTTAGTGTGGTATCGGAAGTCTGACTTTTGTTTTTGTGTTTCTGTTTACAAATGTAGATCAGTGCCATTTGTAGCAAAGTAGGTTTATATTATTCATATGAAAACAAAGTACTCATTGTATCGACTATAGCCCTCAAGATAATATCTCTCCATCGATTTTACGCTCTCTAGCTACGTTTAAAGGTTTTGCGACAGAAACTTACCTTGGTAAGACGTCTATATTTTCTCTTGTGAAAAATCATTAACGTATTCACAAATAACAGCCTTTGTATTTTGGTCGATGCTCACCTCTTTGACACTCTTGATCTGGTAAGTAGTATTAAAATATACTTTATACAAGTTTTATTGATTTACTTTACTCAGGTACTTTCCATTGTGGTACATGGGTATTTCCGGATTTGAGGCCTTTTTATTTATTACTTTGATGCCCATTGTTTTGGCGATCGGCCCCTTGAGAAGATTAATTGCTAAATATCGTGGTGTATTCCATTTAATGTCATTGGTAGGCGTCGCCTCCTATCTCAAGTTGGATCCAGTGTGGCGTTTATCAATGACAGCGATTGGCCTAGGTATCAGTTTAACAACTTGGGTGGCAACTTGGATTGAATCAAAGAAACAAACAGGTGACTTGGAGAGATCTGCACTCATTTGGTTACTTGGTTTGATTTTGCATAATGTTGTCAAGATGGCCTGGTTCACTGAAAACCCCATTTGGCCCATCATGCACAGAGGAAATGGCGGTCTCAATGATGTAGGAATTGTTTTGGGTATAATTGCTTCGTTAGAAGTATGTCTTCGAGATGCCAGCACCTCAAAGACTAAGGCCACTGAACAGAAATCGCCAAATACTCCTGAAATAGCAGCTGGTGATTCATTTATGTCTGCTGTCGGATTCGGAGCACTTTTATTCGCTTTCCATTCCATGTTTACCGATTCTTCTACTATTATGCGATGGACTGTTGATGGCTATCCTAACTACGGCCCTGAACCAGTTCCTTGGGGTATTGCCACAATCGGTGCCTTAGGTCTTGGTTTACTGATATCTCCATACCGTCGCCTCACCACTAGTTTGGGTTGGTACGCTGTAGGATGTGCCGCCTGTGCTGGCTTTTATTTTACTAGTGCTTGGAAAGGATTCTTTGCTGGTCTTGTTTTGTGTACCTACTTTATCTCTATAGCTCCAGCCTTCATCCGTGCTCTTTCTACAGCTTCGCCCTTCGCCACTCTCTTCACAGCTTTCATGATTTACAATATCCTTTGTTTGGCTCATGTTTGGGTTGTTGCATACGAATTTGTACCTGGTGGAGTTTACGCACGTGAACATACAGACTATCTTTTACTAACAGTGATGATTTTCACTGGACTTGGTGTTTTGAATGCCAATAAGCAGTTTGAAGCTGACACTAAGAGCAAGATTGCACAGTTCCATGTTCTCAAGTACGCTCGCAGCATGACCCGTTTGTTTATCGTTTGTTTCATGGCTTTGTCCACACTTGTTTCATTTAACCGTGTTGCTAATGCAAAAACGCCAGTTCCATATACAACCTCTGAAAAATCCTTCACTGCTGGTATTTGGACAATTCACTTTGCACTTGACAATGACATGTGGGCTAGTGAAAATCGCATGCGTGACGCTATCCGTGATTTGGAGCTGGATGTTGTTGGTTTATTAGAATCTGATACTATGAGAATTATTATGGGTAACCGTGATTGGGCTCAGTCCATTGCAGAGGAGTTGGGCTATTATGTTGACTATGTAAGTAAATACAATATTATTATTCTATTTTGGTATAATTCAACTTGAAACACATTAGGGACCGTCCAGTATGAAACATACCTGGGGATGTTTGATGCTCTCCAAGTTCCCTATCATCAAATCTGAACATCATCTTTTACCATCTCCCGTGGGTGAATTAGCTTGTGCAATCCATGCTACCCTGGATGTGTATGGCCAGCCTGTTGATTTTATTGTAAGCCATAACGGACAGGATGAAAACTATGAAGACAGAATACAGCAGACAACTGAATTGGCAAGAATCATGCGTACTAGTCCTAATCCATTTGTGTTCCTGGGCTACGTGGTCACTAAACCAAATCAAGAGATCTATCATAAACTGTTTGATGATGGAGATATGAACGATATTGATCCTAGTGATTGGGATCGTTGGTGTGAATATGTTGGTTATCGCGGCTTACGTCGTGTAGGATACGCTCGTGTAAGTCATGGTGGTATCACTGACACTGAAATCCAAACCGGTAAATTCCAAGTAGTAGATAATCCTAGAGATTATTGGAAAGCAAGCTATGAAAGTATTCCTGAATCACAAGTACCACCTCCATTAAGATATCCTGCTATGTTCAATGATCAAGGTGTACGCGGTCATAGATATCACGTATTCGATAGACCTCGCTATTTTGTTCATTAATAATCATAATAATAATAATAATCATCATCATAATAATAATAAACAAACAACCATACTGTGTTTTTCTTTTCTTTTTTAATTTTAACTGCGGTATGGTTGTACGATGCTAAATAATAAAACGCTATAAAAATGAACTCAGAAATAAAATAATGTATTTTGCTCTTTTTAAATGTCTCTAACAGTTGACGACGTAGTTACCCATTACCTTTTTTCAAGTCACCCTCGCAATCTTGCCATTGTTGATATTAAAAACAAAAAAACTGGCGATATTAAATTCATTAAAATCAGGCATAGGCTAGAAAACTTCTATGCTGTTAGTTTAGTAGATCCCATATCATTTGAAGTGTATGCAGAAACTCAAACAAAAACTACAAGTGCAAAGATAAAGCCCATCGTTATTCATGGCACACCTGAGGATATTCAGGTTGACCTGCGCGGTTCTTCTCGTATAGGCTTTGAATGGGGTTTTGACTGGGAAGGAGACAAATACAAATGGTGAGAAAAAACTTTTTATTTAATAATATATATTAATCATCTATTGCGTTTATTTTAGGGTGAAAGAAAGTAAAATGAGTAGTGTTCTGGAATGTCGAGCTGTCAGAAAAACCGGTAAGTCTAAGATATAGAATTTAAATCACCAAAATATTTAATTTCAGTTAAAACAGGAGACATTTGTATAGCGCAGTACTTACCTAGGGTATTGAAAGATGAATACTTTGGCATATTTTCCATTCTTGGATATAATATGTTACGATGCAATCTCACTCAGTCCAGAGAATTGGAACTTCTTTTGTTCATGTCTCTTTTGGTACTACTTGATAAGTCAGACAATAACAGCTGGAAACGAGATCCGATAAGCAAAGGCATAAAAGAAGAACCACCACTGAATGACTCGACCTCAAGTGTATCTGCATCCTCTGGTGTTCCGTTTGATTATCCAGTTCCAGAAAAGGCATTGCGAAAAAAAATGAAGGCTGAGCGAAATAACGAGCAGAAACTTAAAGTCATGATTGAGAAAGGAGTGCGAAAATCTCAAAAGCAGTTACAATCAGACTTGAATACTAATCAGCCAAGAAGAAAATCAGTTGAAATAAGTACTAAATCTGATATTAGCAGTAGCTCTTCAATCGACACATCAAACGGTAAAAACTTTATTTCTACTCAAATCATACTAGAGGTTTTTTTTTTAAATTTATTCCTACTAAAATTTAGATGATCAAAAGGCAGTAGGAACCCTAACACAGCTATTTCTTGAGCTGGGTAACTTGAGGCACGAAGAATATCCTATCACTCCACCTACACTATCACCATCTTCTGCCACAAGTAGTAGAAGCAGAAGCAGTAGTGACGGTCAAAATTCGGTGCGACCAATTATCGACAGTCACTCCACAAGCAGTAGCTTTCAAAAGAACCCTTCATACCAACCCACATGCCCTTCGTATGACACAAATATTTATAGCTACCAAGGTCGACTGGCAATTAGAGATAATCAAAGAGGAAACCAAAGATATGTGTATAATCAGCAGAACTATCCCAGTGGCGAAATGCATAATTTTTCATCACTATCATTGTCATCAAGTTCAAGAAGGCCCCGTCTTTTGCCAGATCAGCGTCGATCATCTGCTTCTGACTACATTGGGAATTCATCTTTTCAATATGATCATGATTTTGATCCACATGGCATTTACAACAGACTTTCATTATCCGAATTTCGTAATGGCAACAGATATTAATGTGTGGCAGTAAAAAAAAACAAAAATAGTCGTGTTCACATGTTTGCTTCCTTTAGAAGAAAAGCTTGATTATTCGTAAATTTGCTGTTGATTTGAAATGATTAACTAAATGAATATATAAATAAATAAATAAAACGATCAAGACAAACAGTCTTATAAAATCTAGTAGTTTTCATACTATTACGTCTGTTGATTACTGGTTTTTTTTAAGTATGTAAAGCTAAACTCTAATCATTTCAACATGACCAAGAGAACAACACCAAATGCGTGATTTTCGTTACAGGAGTTTGTCATGACCTGCAATGATAATCATGAATAATATCACCTACAATACTACTTGTCATTTATGGATATTTAACCTTTTCGTAACCATGCCAATATTCTCTCGTTATTTTTAGACTGAAAGTTACCGTATTCTCGTCATTTCTACATTTGTTTATTTACAAAAAAAAAAAGGTTCTATATTTGTTGATTGGTCCAGACTTTTTAGATATTATAGTGTTCACACATCACGGCTTCATCAGCTTAAAATAGGAAGAAACTGCAAACATAAAACATTAAGTTTAGTCGTCTCTTGACTCTCCTCACAAAATAACTTACATTTCCAATAATGACACTTGGTAGATCAAATATATCGCGTTTGATTGTAAAACAAAATGTGCATGGTATGGCTCTCTTGGTAGGGCTCATCAAAATACAAGTACTATGCACTGCTGAGTCTGTATTATCGAAGGCGTGTAAAGCGTATTTTTCCCAATATTCGACCGCTGAAGGGTTGCTCATTAACTAGAAACACGAATCATTAAGTTATCTCGGCCCATATAACAAACCATATCCTTTACCTCATAAATGTAGGTCTTTTTACCAAGTAAAGCCTCTCTGGACCATTGAGTGAGTAGTGAAAACTCTTTTCCAACAAGAACAATCTCCCCGTGGCGGCGGCATATTAGCGTTGGTGTCCCTGAGTAACTTATTAACTTTTCATATTCCTAAACCATCCATCCATTAATTTCTGCCTTGTCCATCATTCACAAGTACATGTTTTACCAATAATGTTCTCTGCAGACATTTTTCTGTGAATATCAAGTCATCCTCTGTCAGGTTCATCATGGATGCTAAAACAGATGGTCGAAAAAGCGCAAGCGACCTGCTAATTCTCATTAAATCCTCTTTGCTCATTCTAATCAATCAAGACATGGTTATTAGCGATCAGCCATGAATCATTGTCCTGTCCTAACCTCGTTTTCACATAATTGATCAAGTAATGATAGCCGTCAGCATAACTAAAGGGCTTGGTTGCACTAGCATAAGCCATTTCTGGTGTAATGATTTGGTTCCTTCTTTTGACTGTTGGTCCCGCGGTTGAGGGTGTGACGGGACTCACTATTTTGGCAACAATTGCGCCATCTCCATATGCAGACATTGTTGACGTGCCCGAAGCCGAAGCCTGTGCATTGCCGATACTTGAAGCGGATATCGATGCAATGCGGTCCTGCACATTATGAGGGCTTTGCGTGCCTTGATTTTCGTGCTGAAAGATATGGTTTAGATTAGAAGGTATGTCTTGCTTTGTGCGGTTATCGGCAGCAGGCGTGTTATTATTATTATTATTGGAGTTGATAAAATTAGCATTTGTGTTGTTTATTAGCTGCGAGCTGGTTGTAGGCGATGCTGTAAAGGACGTGTCTCTAGGCGACGACCACATTTCCATGTTATTTAACGTTGAAACCCCATCAGAGGCTTGTGTTTGGCTCGTATCTACTATTGGCGAGCCAAGCATGTCTGAAAGTATCGAGTATTCTAAATTGGTCGCATTAGAGCCAAAGCCATAATTGTTGTAACCTTCTACGCTCAAGAGAGGATTAGGCGAGGGAGTCATCATGGCCGAATCTTAGAAATGTCAGTAATATTCGTATTGCAGTATACTTTCGGTGCTGCTTACCTCTGTTTACAAAGTTCATGGGTTGAAAAGACGAGGAATCTCGCACAAAGTTATTCATTGTATTGGCTGATTGTGAGCTGAAGGTTGAATCGATGGAATTCGTATCTAAAGTGCAAAGTGTTGGTTGGAAATATTTTCTTCAAAAAATCATTTTAAAAAACTACCATCGCCGTCTTGAAGGTATTTTGCTTTTTTCCTTGCTCCATCAGTACACGAATTAGCAAGATTACGTTTGATGCAGCGTTGACATGGACGAGCTGAAATACGGCTGTTAGTTTCTTGTTTTTACTTTATTAAAGTTAAGAGTCTCACAATCGTCACAGGTTAAATGAGCCTTTTGACAGTGAATACAAGCTCTTGAGGCTTTTTTTTTTCGCTGTCCAGTTTGTTTTGTTTCTGTGGAATCACTCATGAAGCAAAAAGAAATAGAAAAGAATAGAAAAAGAAAAAAAGGTTGACACTTTAACTTTTTTGGAAAATCACCGATGAAATTTTTATTATTAAAAAAAATGTTTATTAAATATGAAGATGAGTTATTAAATAAAGTTGATGAATTAATGATTTCTCTAAGCTTGATTCTCCTTGATGTTATTCTTCTTATTTTGTTGCTCGTTTTCCATGAGTTCTTGAAGGGACTCAAACTCGTCACCATCTTCATAATAAGCTTCGTGTTCTGAAACAGTGTAAGAGTAGCCAGGCTTGTTCTGTAGAGCTTTTGGTGGCTGACTATCAACATTGGGAGCATCAATATTTACAAGCTCTGTATCCTTCACTTGCTCGCTTGGTGAATCGTCATAAAGATAGGGAATGTTATCAACCAAATCTTCTTGAGGAGACTGGAATACACTAGCAATGTCTTCAGCATTATCTTGTTCACTGTTGTTGGACATGGGCTCCTTCAATCCGTAATAAGCCAGATCATCTTCGCTCTCATCACCGTATAGACCGCTTACCATACCCAACTCTTTAATAGCTGACTCATTTGATCCTTGCTCCTGTTCATCCACATTATTGTTGGAAATGCCTTCTGCTTGAACAGACTCTGATTCAGTAGATGCTACTTTGGTGATATCTTTCTTGTTAGTTTCAGATTTCTGTACATCTTGTTGGACGGCACCAGTATCATTTTTGCTAGGATTTTTGATTTCACTTTCATCGACTTCGTCTTCCTTTGGTTCATTCTCCTTGACTTCATTTTCCTTTGGTTCGTTTTCCTTTGGTTCGTTTTCGTTGGGTTCGTTTTCTTTGGCTTCATTTTCATTAGGCTCGTTTTCCTTGAGTTCGTTCTCATTTGGCTCGTTCTCCTTGACTTCATTTTCATTAGGCTCGTTTTCCTTGAGTTCGTTTTCGTTGGGCTCGTTCTCCTTGGCTTCATTTTCATTAGGCTCGTTTTCCTTGAGTTCGTTTTCGTTGGGCTCGTTCTCCTTGGCTTCATTTTCATTAGGTTCGTTTTCCTTGGCTTCATTTTCCTTTGGCTCGTTCTCGGATTTATCGGCTGATACAGCGGCTAAGCTTACAAGGGCTTGTTCATTAGGTTCATCTCCGGTTTTTTCATCTTCATTGCCTTCACGTTCTTCTGGCTCATGAGCATCGGATTCTACCTTTTCATTTCTTTTGATAAGCTGATAACCATGGATACCAATAGCATCAGCTAACTTTCTACGAGATAATCGAGACGCCTTTCTAAGAGAGCTGGCTGGAGCATTTCCAAGTTGACCCTGAGAAGCAACCACTGAATCGAAATTAGTGACATCTGTTCCTGAACGACTAAATCTGTTGCCTGATACACAAATGACAGCAAAAGCAGATGCGACTACACCAAGAGATAGAAACTTCATTTTTTATGATTGAGTAATAGATGTTTATGAAATAAGAAAATATAATGTTTGATTTATTGTTCACAATGCTTATATATATATACTCGTAAATAATTTCTGTCTCGGCCCCTTGTTTTCATAATTCTTTAATATTATACAACACTATGAAAACGACCATTTCCTTTTAGCAGAGTGAAAGAGTTTGGTTTGAATTTGAATTTGAAAACACGGATAAAAATGGAGGGGCTATGCATAAAAAATTTTGACAGCAGAAATGAAAAAAAAAAGATATTGACAAAAAACATAAAGTACTATATAACCCTGGAAATTGAAATATGAATTGTCTCCGTTATTTTAAAACAAACTCAAAAGCAATTATACCAAATGGTTTAAGAACAAAGCTTATTTATATATATATATATTTATTGAAGCAACAATTTTTATCTGCTGGATTAAGAAACCCAAAAACTCTACGAAAAGAAAAGAAAAATATTCGTAAAAATAAATATTCCAATGATGAAGTTCAAGTTAAATCATCTATTGAAAGCGTCTGAGTGCGGCACGACGGCGACGTAACTTTTGGGGAGGAACAGCAGCACCAGTGACGGGAGGCACAGCAGCATCAGCGACGGGAGCTTGAGTGGCGTCTCCATCTTCATCTGCCTCATTCTCCTCTGGCTCTTCCTCCTCTTCCTCTTCCTCCTCCTCCTCTGGTTCTTCCTCATCATCTACACCTGATGCACCAGCGCGACGAGTAAGTTTGAGAGCTCCAGTGGAAACACCTTGGGGATCAGATTCTCCTTCTTCTTCTTCCTGATCTTCTTCCTGGTCTTGATCCTCTTCCTGGTCTTGGTCTTCTTCCTGATCTTGGTCTTCTTCCTGATCTTGGTCTTCTTCCTGATCTTGGTCTTCATTCTGGTCTTCGTCCTCGTCATCTTCCTCGTCATCTTCTTGATCATCTTCTTGATCACCTTCCTCGTCATCTTCCTGGTCATCTTCCTGGTCATTTTCTTCATCATCCTCTTGGTCATCTTCTTCGTCATCTTCCTGGTTTGCGGCACGGGCAGCTACAGAAGCAGCATCTCTATGATTGATAGCACGGCGGTTGAAGCGGAGAGATCTCTTGTGACGACGGTCACCACCTTTACTTGCGATATGAGAAACGACATCAAGGTTGGCTTTCTTGCCAATACCGCTGAGGTCGGCATTGTTGGCAACGTTGTGAACAGCATTTTTGACCTTAACATGAGTGTTCTTTAATTCAATTAAACCACCGTCGCAATACACAGTGGCAAAGACACTAGCAATTAAACCAAGAGTGATGAATTTGATTTGCATTTTTTATTAATATAGTAGTTATTGTATAATGATTTTCAAAGTTGACTTCAAATTTCGTCTTCTTTTATATATTTTTTGAATGCAAAAAAGGATCGTCGAGCGCCATTGCTAATCTGGAAACAGAAACTGCAGTAGCATGAGTTTTAGAAAATCAAGGAAGTTGTTTTTACATGTAACTAACGCTATTAAGTTAAGAAAAAAAAATATAATCGTTAATCTCCTTAAATATCCCTCAATTGTTTTTTTTTATATGTTATTTGAATAATTAAGATGATACCAATTTTGTTTTATCTGTTCTTTGAATATGAATATCTCGTATCTTTGCTCTTTAATTTTATTTTATTAATAAATGTATGGTTATGGGTGTAAACCATTGGAGTTCTCGTCATATCTTTTCAAAATAAAAATAGAACAACCTTAGCAATGATTGGCATCATGTAGTTTGTAGATCACAAAAAACCACTATTTACATTTTCAATGATCACCAAAAGCGGTTATATAAATTTGAGCGCATTCAATATATGTAATTGTTTTTTTTTTTTGCAAAAAAAATATTATTCAATAAATGATGTATGTATAAATTATTTGGATTAAGTCTTGATGGGCAAAAGAAAAAGAGAGCTGGATATGCTTTTTTTGCTAATAATAGAGAGAATACAAAGTAGCTTTTTTTTTCGCCTGTGGCAATATAATCAATATTATTCTAGACAGTAAGCAATAGACAACACGGAGGTGTTTTTATGTAGCCTGCTTCTATCCCCTATATTTCTGATACCAAATCCTATGTCATGTGGCGTTTTTACAGGTCTCTACGGGGAAAGGAGGGGGTTTAATGACACCATTCTAAAATAAAGTACATCAAGGTTTATTTATGCTATTCTCCTGTCATCGAGATGATCGCTGTCACCGATCAATTATTTGTGAATTTTTCTTTACAATAGAAAAAAGAAAACATCCTTTCATGGTGGTAGCTATAAACAAAACTGTATCACAACCCTTATTTTTTATCCGTATCTTATACATTTATTATTATTGGAGTACTAACTTATACCGACTCTGTTTTAGTTATAGTGCTTGCAAAAAAAAGGGTATAATCAATGTATAATAAGTGTATAGGCAAAGGACACATAATAAATGATTCGATAGAACAACCTGCATAATGAAAACAAGATCGCCAGCTGAAAATCATCAAACAATAAATTCTTTGCTGTCATGGCTATTTTACGTTTATTTTGCTTTGGTATTTACTTTTATTCTAAATAATCTGTATTGTTATAATGATACTACTATATAAAGTAGTAGAAAGTTACAACTTATTACAAAATCCATAAACATATGCAATATTCCCAGCCATTAGTTGAGAAAACACAACCCAATGTATTTGCAATGCAGGATATAGCACTGGACACCTTCGGAAAATCTTGGAATAATATTTAATTTAACATTCTGTTAATAAGAATATACTTTTATTCAACTTCTTATTCTTATTCTTAGTAAAATAGATTTAATATCAATTGGCACCATAAACCATCATTTTTCTTCCTCTTTTCTTTTACAAAAGGAAGGTGCCGCTATCTTTGTGTTACTGATCTACGTAAACCTACTTCCCATCGTTCTATCATATTTTTTCAGAAAAAAAAATATGCATGACGGGGATCGTGCGACATCTGGATCTGGATTTGTATTTTGTATTTTTTATTGTGTTATTGAATGATACATACGAAAAGGTATGTAATCATAACGAATGAAAAGTGTAAAATGATATACAAATTAAAATTCACTAAAGTGATAAATACTATGAATTCAGATGAATTGTAGCTATGATGAATATTACGTGCATAGGCACACAGGAAGTTTTTAATAGCAAGGAAAAAAGATAAAACGTTTTTGGGAAAGTCATATCTTTACCTTAAAAGTAGTTTTATGGATCAAATATTTTATTCCATGCATTCATCATACTGCTCAAGTACATTATACTTATGTAGTAACATTGTTTTCATAATTAAATTCATGTTATTCATTTCAATTGAAAACGCTTTTACGCTTAAAACTGGAATGAATGGAAGACGCCTCCTTCCCCCCTTTCGCCCCTTTCTCCTTTCAACCCCTCGCCCTTAGTCGGCCTATTTTGATAAGATCGTCAATATGTTGTAGTGTGCGGTAAATTTTTATAAACAAACATACAACAGTCACTATGCTGATACTTCCCCTAAGAAATTCTTTACTTGGTACGCTATTTTATATTTATTATTGTATTTACGTATACCAGGTTTTCTTTATTTATTAAAAATGATTTTTTTCTCCTTGTTTTAGACTTGTTTATGGTACCCCTATTATTTATATAGAATACAAGATAAAAAACAGAGTTATATTTGATCATAGGAACGTAAAGAAGATGACTGTGTTCTTGTTTTATTTTTTTGTAACTTGAAACCAACTCATTGTTGGACATAAAATTGTATATTTGGAATTGAAAACGCTCCAGGGGTTGTGTTACTTCACACAGTCGTCAAGATAAGATGGATGCAGATCAAACTTGTACTATTGATTTTTTTTGTCAGAAAGTCCGTTCTTAAACTATTGATTATGACTTCATTCTTCAGTTATTTTTTTACCCATCAAGCTTTGTGTTTAACTCATGGCATCCATAATGATGGCTTATTTTGTTTATAGTTATCATAATTAAATAAGAAAAA
>VCJG01003971.1:22605-37660 GCA_024140375.1 Backusella westeae | reverse complement strand
ATATATATATATATATATAATATAAATACATATACTATCTGACCATTTTATTACAGTCAGATTATGAATACAGAAAATAAAGCAAGCATTTTCTATTCACATACAAAATTACCATTACTGTTTTTTATTATACTTTTTCTTTCACGCTATAGCTCAAGTATTATTATCAATAGTATACTTGTTGAGATAAATAGTACGATAGAGGATGCGATACTAACGATACTTCGACTTGCAGGAAAGCTTCCACTTTGTAGCGCTGCCTGGATATGAAAATAGCGTATATTTCCAAACAGCACAAACAATAGACTTGTAATTACAAACATTAGACCCAATATTTTACCAACTTTTTTGTGAGAGTCATCTAATACGTCAAAAATTTGAATAATGGCTATATTATGTAATATAAATAAGATATCATAAAAAAGGAAAAGAAAACGTAAGAATAACAATAATAGTAAAACGCATAATACTATGAAGTTCTGTTTGTAAACTACCTATACCAGAGGCCGTTAAAGATAGTGACGTTCTAACCCATGCAAGAAAAGTACGCTCGTTTGCTATATGTTAAATAAATATTAATGAAAAAATAAATATTAAAATTTTGAGATTTAAACTTACCCAAGTGATCCCGAGCGGTGTTTCCTTTATTAACAAGGAAAATGGAAAATGAAAATCGTAAATAAATAATATTCATAAAATCAAAAAGACGATGTAGTGATTCTTTGGCCCTAGCTCTTCTTTGTTGTAAATAGCTTAAATGTTTATAATTAACGATTGAATCTGATTCATGAACTACTGTCTTTTCATCCCCTACTGAGTAATCATCTCCTTTTTCGACGGAGTACCGGTAGTCAATTTGAGTTAAGCTATCAGTGTCATTACAAACGGTTAATACATTGCTGCAGCCACTTTGAGACATTTTTCGTTCATTCATTTTCTTTTTTAGAAGCACGTAGGTATCAGATTTTCTATTTCTCTATTTGTACTGTTTATAGAAGCGACTTTACTTAATTAATAATAGATAATTCTTCGTATTTTCTTCTTTTTTAATTTCGGGATTAAAAAGGATAAAGAAAAGGTAGAACGAAAACAAAAGATGAAAAAAAGGCATTGGTATATATACAATGCTAAAATTAAACTTTATCTATATTAGTACTTACTCTTTCTAAGCATATTCGATCATTAAAGGGGTTATATATCTTAATATACTTACCCTGTTTTTATATCTATATATTTATGTATATATCACTATTTTGGTTAACTTGCTCAACAAACATAAGAAATATTTTCAATGGCATCCTTGAGTATAGATTAACTGAAATTGTAATTGAATATACCCGTTTATTCATTTAAAATGAAATACCATATAATAAGAAGCAAAGAAATACGGCTATAAAATATTTTATTTTTGGTGGATTTTCAGATTGAATCATATGTGTAATCAATTAGCCGATATAATATTTGTGATCATTACAACTACAGAATATAAAACAATTACCGTTCTTACGTTAATAAGTGAAGAATCTAGAAGAGATTTTTATAATACTCTTATAAATATATTTCTATATCTACTTAATACAACCAATTTCTAATATGAATATGTGAATGAAATCTTGTTTTTTAATTCACTGTTGTTAGAAATTATCCCGATTCTGTATGTGTGTCTCTATCAAATCAGATGGACATCAAAATAAAGACTTTTAATAAACCATATACAACCATTTCTCTTATAATGATGAATTACTTAATTATAGTTTAATATCCAAGAATAGTATTCATGTTTTGTTTATTTTACTAAAGGTAATAAAAATAATATAATGATGAATATCATTTAGAGCTCTCATAAACTCCTATTCAAAGCGACACACTTAGTTTAGTTGGACCTTGAGTGTCATGATTTGGAAAGCGTGAAGTGAGACCGCAAAGCCATCTTCAGTTTTTGAAAGATAATCTTTCGTATCATCCTCCAAGACATTGGATATTTGAATGTCTTTGATATTTAAGTTGCTATAAAAACAAAAAAGTTAATTATATTTGTAGAAAACAAGATAGTCTTTTTTATTTTTTTTTTACCTTTGTAAAACACCAACAGATTTACCGCCATAAGCTTCATACACACGTAATATAATTTGCTTTCCTTTTCCTTCATCATCTTCTGCCAATTTGATGGTATCGATAATAATTTGATCTGAATTTTTGATTTCAAATAGAGAACCAAACATTTGTTTGTTTTGAATTTCACCCTTCTTTGCATGACTGGAATATATATATATCAGTATGAAAAATACTGGTACTGTTTTCTTAATATTTCTTACCGAACAGAAAGAGGAATATTCAACTCAAGCGCAGCTTGCATCGTTCTTGACGAGTTAAAGTGACCATTATGAGGATAAACTGCATATTTGAACTGGTGTTGGCCTATATTATAATTCGTATTGTTATTATCAATATTTTAGTTTTTCTATATGCATGATTGCTTTACCCATATCGGCAACCTCATCCGGTCCCTTTGGTGAGCGCAGTAAAGAGAGCCTTTGGGAATTTCCATGTGTTGCATAACCGTATTTACAATCGTTCAATAAAGCAATACCATAGTTGGCTTCAGATAGATCAGCAAATTTATGACCACAAACCTATTTTGTAGAAACCAAATTAGTTTTTTTCTCTATTTGCTTCTAAAGTAACAATTACTTCAAACTTGGCAGAATCGACAGTGGTGTTATAGTGCGTAGGTCGACGTACAACACCATACTGAATATCATAAGTTGCCTATTATAAAATAATATATACATATGAGCATTGTTTTTAAATTTCCACTTTCTCTAATGATAAATTACATAATCGGTAATGATATCCCAATTAAATTCCACTTTCTATGTTTTTAAATTTTTTTAGCACCATCTATCATTTTTTTTTCTGTTCTCTTGCCAATTCCTACCAAGAATTGATGGCTCTCATGCCAATCAACAAAGTTATCAAATTCGATTCTTTCTCCAATACAAGTAAGACTAATAACTTGTTTGATAGTACTGACATCCGAGATCTTATGAGTAAACTCGAGTTCTGCTTTCAATGGACCTTCTGAAATAATCTAATATAAAAGTTTATATACAGCAAAACATGAAAAAAATACCTTTCTTTGTACCTTTATATTCTCCTGTCCTTCGAGATCGATGTACTTTTGCAAGTGATAAATCTCGACATCCCAGGCATCCCAATAAGTAGGCTATGAAAATACAAACATTATCAAGCTGGTTTTATGTGTATAATACGATAGATAACATACCACATCTTCATATAATTGAAGAACATTTCCACGAGTGCCTTCAGCAACAAGATTGCCTCTACAGAGTTGCGAATTAAAATTAAAATAAAAAATGTATATCAACACAAATTCCATACCTGTTGGATGTCTTATCCAAAAGTTCAATAAGTTGACCATTGGAATTGAAGGTAGCTTTCAATTTTGGATTTTCAAGTACAAAATTCTTAGAGCCCGATGTGTAAGCTATGAAAGCAGTTTTTATTAATTTTTAGGTGAAGTTTTTTTTAAGAAGTCTTACCTTTTGCACCTTTAGAATGAGGAACATTTGGAATGTCAGATTCACTGAAACCTGATACGCCCAATCCAGGAACGCTTTGAACTAAATGTTTTTTTTTTGTAATTAATGACAGTAGAAAAAAAAAAGATTAAAACATGCTTAAAAAATAAATGAAAGCTAACCCAAACCTAAAGCATATTCATGACCATCCTTTGTTCGTTGCTGATTCTTCCATTTAGAATCTTTTTCCGGCAGCACGATAATTTCAGATCGGCTCCATGGAAGTGTATTAAATACAAACACACCTTTTTCAGGTGATGCTGTGGCCTTACTAGATGCATGATTGGCAGCAATTAGTACATCTTGAGCCTTGTGTCGAAGACTGAGAGATTCAGATATAGCCTCTCTATGGAACTAATATGTACATATATAATGGTTATAATAATTAAATAATATTCTTTTCAAACAATGTTGGTGGTTACCTTGTGGACATCAATATAGGCGATGTTAATGGCCGATCCAGGTAGACAATCATGGAATTGGTTAAGGCAAATCAATTTCCATAATCGAGTCACTTCATTTTGAGGATAACTACATAAAATATGATTAAGTACATTTAAAGAAATTAAGCATGTTTTTATTTGTATATTACCTATACTCTGAACCAAATAGATTGGCATATACTTTGGCAGCCGTTGCCAGAAATTCAACATCTCTTATAAGCACCTCACTCTTTCTGTTTCCACGCTTGACAAGTGCTTGTGTGGTATATGTACCACGATGGAACTCCAAGTACTATAGAGCAATAATATCAATTTTAATTCGTTGATATATGGGGGATGTTTTATTTTTTACCAGTTCTCCCTTATAGGATTGCAGGCGCTCTGAGTTTTTCTTGAGATTCTCAAAGAATTGGGTGACACTTCCAGTTTTAACTTTGGGAAGACCATCCTATAATGGGGGGGGGGGTTGAATAAATCTAGAATTACAATAGAAGCTTATCGTTGTATTAACATACCACATTCTTCATACGCTTTAGTCGCTCAAGCATTTCAGGCGTAGGTCCACCACCTCCATCACCGTGGCTATGAAAATAAAATGAGAAATCAGACCTATCATATATATCTATCTCGTTACCCATAAACAAGAAGACTTTCGTTTGAACTCTCGACGTCATGATGGTTCTTTGCACTATAGATTATTATTTAGCATGTGTTTGAATAATGAAATAAATTTAAATACCATCTATAGACTTCACTAGGTGTGACAGATGCGGTATAACTAAAAAAAACCATGGTTATTCTTTTAAGACATAAGTGTATAAAAATATAAATATTTACGTTTCTGCAGGTGTTAAATGAGCTAAAATTTTAGTATCATCAATACCAGTCCACCAGAAAGTGGATAATGGGAACTTGTTGATGTTATTCCATGACAGCTTTTGTGTAAAAAAGTAATCGCAGCCTGACTGTCTTAAAACCTGAGGAAGTTGAGCAGAGTACCCTGTAACAAATAAACATAAATAAATGCATAAATAAATTTAAAAACTCTCTTACCAAATGAATCAGGTAACCAAAATACACTGGTTCTCTTTCCAAAATGCTTTTCAAAATATCTCTGACTAATAAACCCATCTCATGTTATTAATTTAATTTCTCTTTTTATCATCGTATATATATCTACCCTAACAGCATTTGTCTACAAAGAGATTCACCTGACTATATATATAAGCAAATCAGTACAAATACGTAACTGTGGGAATTAATTCATGTACTTACAGGCATATTTGTATCTATAGAACAGAAACAGAGCGTGAATTATTTATAAAATCAACCCAAAATACAGAAACTTACCATGCTCTACCCAGCTCTATTAAAAAAAAATGATAATATAGAAGAGGAGACGTGAATATACGGTCAACTATATCATAATATTAAAACAAACTTACACCACCAATGATTTCCCATTGGCCTGTTTTTTCAATCTTTTTAATCTTCTCAAACACAGGAGGATACAGTTCCTCAAGCCATTCATATTGTTGACACTAAAAGATAAAATAATTTGGTTATCATTTTTGTATAATAAAAAAGAGCACCTTCCTTTTACCTGAGAACCAGTAAAGATATAATCAGGGTATTGTTCAATCAAATTCAATTGAGTGGACCAAGATCTTGCAATTTTACGTTTTGTTTCATCGTAAGGCCAGAGCCAGGCAGTATCTACAAAAGAAAAAAAAATAGCGTATGTAAATATCCAAGTTTTTCCATTCTCCCTAGAGTTCATACCTATATGACAGTTTCCAATAGCTGTCACTTGATGTTGCCCAGATCCATTTCCTTCACTTAAAAAACTATCTGTAATTTCTTTACATTTCTTGATTGCCTTTGGATCATCTCCAATAAAATTATTAATAACTTCATTCAAAATCCAAAGCGCTTTTCTGGCGCGTGCACTCTCTTGATCAGTATCATAGGCTATACCACGAATAACGCTATATCAAGAATGTAAGTTCAGACCAATATATTATATGCACACAAAGCAAAATAAAGTTTACGTTAAATCGTGATAAAGATCTTGCACAGGTTGGTTGGGCACAACAAGGTCAGCTTTATCCAAATTAAAATATCGATTCGGATCCGCTACCATGGCATCATTTGCGCCAACACCAAACATGCCGTTACAGGCAGCCTCAATGTAGAACTCAAATTTCTCTCCTTCTTTTGCTTTTTTGGTTAAAATATACTCATGTCTAGCTTGATCAGCTAATTGAAAAATGAACTAAGTATACAATAAAGAAACACCAACAAAAAAAACTTACTGCCTCCGGTAAGTCCTTGTAATGGAACGCCATCTGTAGTCCATATCATGCCTTCACACCCCATGTCCCACTGAAACACGACGACTTTATGATGTAACTCTTTGCTAATTGTAGCAGCTACTTTGAACCAATGAGTAGACCAACTCGGACCGAAGTTATGGTCACCAATTTTGAAATCTTTAAATTCTTGAGCAACGGCTTCCTATGTATGTACATATAATTAGAATGTAATTGATACACTGTCTCTAGTTTTTATTTACTTTGAAAGGGATACGCTAATTTTTATGGAATGAAATAAAAATTTAGTATATCATAAATGTTAATACTACTATTAGCTTTACCTTCAGATCCGGTACACTGTAGACCTGTAGTGTTACATGTGGTGAACCACTATGACGATTTTCCCACAGAATTCTCTGAATACCCATTCCATAAAATTGACCACCGTCCGCCAAGAAGTTATTGACCCTAGACTGGGTGATGTTTTTAGGGACCCTAGGAGAGTTATCTACAGGTGGAGCAAATGCGTGTGATGCATGATCACTGTGACGATGACCATATATTGTCATTATTATTATATGATTTTTATTCTTTTTTTTTCCCTTTTTTTATTTTAAAAATAAAGAAGAAAAACAGAAATAAAGGAAATGGCGATGATAAAAGCTTTTAACGCGTTTATGCGCTTATTTGTCACATGATAACATTCACACGACTGTTATTGCTTCAGCAGGTGATAACGATAATAAAATGTGCTGTTTAATAAATACGGCTTTATTAATGTAAACTGATTTGGTTGTATATTGCTTATACTTATTACATACTATATATAAAGTCAATGGGTTAGGTGAGTAGAGAAAGAAAGCAGGAAATTTAGGTAACATTTTGAAAATAGAGTCCTGAAATGGAAATATGTCCATAGATCAAGTATAGGGATATTTATGGAAGTAGTAAAATGAATTGATGTCGATTAGTATTACTTAATCCGCCCTGGGCCAACTATTTCTTTTAAATGAGAAAAAAAAACTCTTTTATTTGGAAAAAGTTCACAGCTTGATAGAAAAAAGCGTATAATTTACTATCCACAGGTGTGTTATGCATTACTTGACTGTTTTTTAATTATATTGTATATACGTGGTAAACGGGAAATCATTATCACCATAGTTTTTTTTACATAGCATCATTATTTATTTACTAAAACTGTGAAATACTTTTAGTGTAATATATCTCATTTCTATTAGTCTATTTGCTATTGTTTTAGGAACAACGAAAACGAGAGAAATGTTGGATCTATAAGCAAGTGGTGGAAGTTACTTTTTTTTCAACGCGATTCAGGGTTGTTGTGTCAATGACGAGAGAGCAAGAAGCTCATAAACAAACAAATTGCTCTCATATGCCATTTTTCATACAAATAGGGATTATGGATTGTATTTAAATGTAACCCCACTCTTTTCAACATCTCCACTCCATGCTTTTTATACAATACCCCCATATTTTATCTCTATCTAGCTGGAATAACACGAATATTTATAGAACATCATCAGCAACAAAATACAAGCATTACTCATCAGCACCAGCTCAATGTGGAAAGGTTCTAGGTTATATTTATATTTCTGTAATTAATTGCAAATATTACATATTCATTGGTTTATATCCATTTCTCCAAGCCACTCGCTTTGGATTCATATTTGTTGTCAATGGGCTTGGCTCATTTTTGAGTAAGGGTATGATTTAAAAATAATATTGTGTTCATAGTCAAAATGTGTTTCTTAAAATGGATCAAATGACCTGAAGAATTTTCAAATACAAAAATAATAACTGGAATATGTTCATCTCAAAGGATTTTTTTTCAAGAAAGGAAAAATACAAAATGTTTAATATGTTGGTTAAATTGTTGTCAATAAAAATATAAAAATCTAGAATAAACGTCATTTGTTAATATCATTAATTATAGCATATTATTTGCCACGAATAAAAGGTATGACAAAAAATAACGTGCCTTCCTCAGCTGGCCACGCTAAATATAAAGTTAATGGCGATCATTTTCAAAAGGCAATTATTAGAACAGTACTTCATACAAACAAACTGCTTTTACAGTGTTAAATTATGCTATACATTCACTCAAGAAACTTCTATCTTCTATTCTTTTTCTTATATAAGAACTTTTGAGAACAACAGAAATAAAGAGAAACGAAATGTGGCGTGACTCAAACAAGCCTAACCGTTTTCATACACGACAAAACAAAATGCAGATCAACAAAGAGATTGGCTGTCTGACTTTTGATTTTTGTTTCTGGCAACTGGAATCTTTTTTTAAAAAAAGTAAGAGAAAATGCTGCGCAAACATCCATTCAGTGTATAAGCCAACGTTTTGTTCGCTCCTTTTGATTTATAAAAAAAAACACGTGAAGTAAAAAGAATAAAAAAGAACTCCCTTTTAATCCTAAAATAGGGGAATGTCCGTGTAACTACAAATAAGTGGTCTATCTTATTGGCTCAATATTTGTGTGTGTGTGTGTGTGTATAAAAAAAAGTCAATGTAACCCAGTCTCTATTTGGAAAGAACATAAACACAAAAAAAAGGCTGGAGAAAACAAAAACTGAGCTATTTATTTACTTTCTCTTTTCTCTTCTTTTCTATTCCCTTCTCTTTCTTATTTAATAATAATAATAATAATTACTAGTACTAATAATAATGTCAAGTCCAACTAATAATAATAATAATAAACCAACCACAACAACTAAGCCTGTATCAATATTAAAGAATCCAAGTGTAAATAAATAAATGAACCATTAAGTTTATTACTACAAGATAATAATAACAATAATAATAAATAAATAGTCGGGCCCTTCTTATAATTCAAAAACTGCTCGTATCGCTCTAAGTGAAGACGAAGACGACGACCTTGGAAACCTTCAAAAGTATGTCTCAGATGGCGATGACGATGAACAAGGCACTGAGCCAATGTCAGCTGAAGCTTTGGAATTGCTTTCAAGTGAAAAAGTTTTGAAAGCAGGCTATTTATTAAAAAAAGGAGAAAAAAGAAGGGTACAGCAAAATATAGAAGTAAAAAATAAAAATAATAAAAATTCTAATTATTATTATTATTATTATTATTATTATTCTAGACGTGGAAAAAACGCTGGTTTGTTTTAAGGAGTTCAAAATTAGCAATGTATAAAGACAAAAAGGTGAGGTTTATACATTGCTATCATTGCTTCATTTTAGTAAATAATACTAAATTTAATTTTATAAAGGAATATAAATTATTACGAATCATCGATATACACGAGATCCACAAAGTAGTGCAGGTGACATCCAAGAACAAGTATAAGTATGTTTTTGCATTTGTTACGCCAAAACGTGTCTATTATGTACAAGCAAATAGCCAGCAGGATATGGATGATTGGTTCAAGGTTTTGAATCAGGCAAAGGAGGAGCAGCGCTTGTGTGATAACGCAAATGACGACGACGACGATGATGATGATACAAACTCGATCAATCGCGATCAGGAATTTGCAAAAGATATCATCACTTCATATAAATCAAATCATGCTGCTAATCAGCAAAGACGCCGATCAAGCGCTCATGATCAATCAATCACAACAGCAAGTAACACGACAGTTCCGCCTCTTGATATCCCAGTAAAGAAGCAAATCAGCACCAACACAGTCATCATCAGTCCCAATCATTCCAACAGCTCTGGAACTCCGCTCGGTGAATATGCTCTAGGTCATACATATCCACTGTCACCTGTATCAGATCATACCTCTCAAATGTGTGCTGTCGATGGTCTTGCAAGTTCAGAGGACGATGAAGAATATAGTGTTAATAAGGCGAATGTTCAACTCGAGGAAAGTAGAAATAGAGTGTTGATCGAAGGCTATCTTTTGAAATTGGGTAGAAACAAGGTATATTATTATTATTATTGTACCACCTATATTGGTTTTGTCCATTTTAGTTTCATTAATAAATTAAAAAAATGCTTGCATTGTCTTTTTTTAGGGTTGGAGAAAACGTTGGTTTGTGCTACGAACTGATTCACTTGCCTATTATGAAGATGACAAGGTAATATTTAACAGCATACTCAAACCAAACAAGTTTTACTAATAATAAAAATAGGAATATTCTCCCCATAGAATCATTCCATTGGTCCACATTATGGACTCATTAGAGATCGATCCCGTTAGTAAAAGCAAGCAATTTTGCTTCAAAATTATTATTCCAAAGCGAAGCTATGTCCTTTGTGCTCCTACAGAGAATGACATGGACTCTTGGTTAAATGCACTTGTTGTTGCGATCAGAAGAGCCAAGAAAGAGGAGCAAGGAGATGATTTGAATAATAACAATAATACCAATAACAGCAACAACACCAATAAAATTATATCCTCCACAACACCAACCACACCACAACCACATTATAATCCACAGCAACATCATACACCTGGTCGGCAATTATCATCCATACTTGAGAACACAACAATGAGTAACGATTACCCACTTCAGAAATCACAATCCATCTCATCATCTGAATCATTTGAGAACGTGAGTCACATATCAGGTGTGAGTGGGGCTGGAGGTGTCGGCGGAGCGGGCGGTGCTTTGGGTGGTGCCCCTACATCAAATACGAACATATTGCAATTACATTCAAGGGCTTCAGAACGTCTTGGCCGGGCAAAATAATAATATTTCTTTTGCATAATATATATTATATACCTTCTTATTTCTTTTGCTTTCAGAATAGTTAAAAATAATGATAATAACAATAATTACTTACAAATAACCAAACTAATGATAATGATAATAAACATCCGTTTTCTTCTTAAATTGTCCTCCTAAAATAACTTGAACGGTACTAAAAAAAAAAGAGAGACATACAATAAGTCTGTGCGATAAATGTATTGCCTATCTACCTTTTAATAATGAAATGCTCTGTGAGGGAAACAAAAATGGGGTTACGGACTACATGAGAGCCTGACAAATGGAATATTTTTTTGGTGGATATTAGAATTTTCCGTGATCCATTAGATATTGTAAATGGAAAGGTATTCACTACTGTTACAGATACAGAGAGTAGTGCAACAAGAGTAGAGGTAATATTTAGTAAGATTAATAGGTATTAAAGAGAATATAACATCAATAAGTACGTTGAAGGTATTATTGGTGAAAACCTGTAAAAACATAAATAAGATATATTTTTACATGTAAAATCATTAAACCATTTGGGCATTTTTTGTGGCCATGATGGCTTTTATATAACTTTTGGGAGGACGCTTCTTTGACTTTACACCAATACATTTAAAACCCAATTGGGCCAATAGGTCGGGTATAGGCCAAAGGAATAAAATCGAATCAGTCATCATGAAAGTAGTTTGACTGGACCAAGATGAATTAGCTGATCCAATATGAGCTAATGTATCCAAATTAGATAAGCTCTCTCAGAATGAATAAAAAAAAAGGGACGAGAAGCATATAGTTAATTGTAATTCGAAGGCATGGTATTATTGTATTAAATAAGCAACCTATAAAAGTAAAACCATAAACTATGGTGGTGATTACCACTTCACCAAATAACCAAAACGAAAAAGATAGTATATGTTAAATTATTGATTTATTATTATTGTTCAACATCTCCAGTTTTAAGGTAAACATCACTAAACGGATCAGCAATGTCATCCTGAGAAGAATCATCATTATCTGGGCTATCATAGTCAACATTGTCCATGATACAAAAGTCACTGGTTACCAAAGAGGGACCACTAAATGGGTCGCTTAAATCAGTGTATCCTTCAGCTAGAGGATAGATCAAGTTTCCATATATGCCATCACAATCATCCGATTCATTGTCGCTACCAATGTCAACATCACTACCATTTTCAATATCGCTACTAAAGTCAAAGTCGCTATTGATATCAATGTCAGAGCCAGAATCAAAATTAGAATCAGAGCCAGAATCAGAGTCAGAATCAGAGCCATAGCCAGAGCCAGAATCAGAGTCAGAGCCATAGCCAGAGCCAGAATCAGAGTCAGAGTCAGAGCCAGAATAAGAGTCAGAATCAGAGCCAGAGCCAGAGTCAGAATCAGAATCAGAATCAGAGTCAGAGTCAGAGCCAGAGTCAGAGCCAGAGCCGCCGCTAGTCCTGCCCCAATGATCACCTGTGTTGGGGAATATACGAGAAAATTTGTTATTACCGCCATCGTTATCACTATCCGAGCCATTACCAGAGCTATGATTAGAATCGCTAGGGCCGTTTACCGTAGAAGCACCACCCTCTCGTGGTAGAAATGCATGATGTCTGTATCGCTCTGGATCATCAAGACGACCGTAACCTGGTAAACCGAAAATATCAGCAATGTCTGCCTCATGTTCTTTAAGAGTGAGTATCAGCATCAATATAAACGTAATCATAGTTTTTACAAAACTATAATAATAAGAGAAAAAGTATGTTTTTTATTTTACCTTTTCATTCGCAAGCACCTTTTATTGCAATAACATTTCTTTATTCCATCGCCTAAAAATAAAATCTGTTCTTTGTCTTTACTAAAGATATCAAAATTGGCTAAAGAAGTGTGGACACAAAAGTAGAAAGACAATATCTGATGGATACGAGGCAGCAGAAACAGATTGGATATTTACCTTTTCTTTTTTTTTTTGCCCACCTTCTGTTCAAAGTATTTATATTTATTGATCTCTATTCAGGCTTTTAGCCAATCATAATTGTTTACTCAAAAAGGGAAGAAAACCACATGCATTTGAATACATTATACATATATATCTTTTCGTTTATTAATAACATTCATTGTACTGTAAAATTGCTTGGGAATGAAAGACGGAGAAAATCATTATAAGTTAATAAAGAAGAGATGAAAGAAAAAAGTAACATAGGATATTGTTACTGTGCCGCAGATCTTCTCGCGCTTAACTTTTGCTCGAGTTCCTTGATCTTTTCTTCCAATCCATAAATAACTTCATCATTTGTCTTTCGAACAAGATCGGTCACTGCTTGGATCAATGAAGGATCTAGTGTATTGTTGTTGTTATTAGATGACGAAGGGAGTGTTCTTTGTAATTTTTGTTGTGTTGAGAAGGGATCAATAAGGAAAGATAGAAATGTCTCGTGGTTCCTATATATAATCTATTAGTAAACAGGATACCTAATTCATTTATATCAAAAAACCATCATCCTTACAGTAACACCTGCTCGATTTTTGAAAGAGCAGACTCTATTCTGGTGGGGAAAGCAGGATCCAAGACATTGTCACGGAATTGGACAACATAATCAATCATCTGTTGGTGCTTTTCTTCAAGTGCGGCCAATCTTATGGCTACATCTTCATCCTCATCCACTTCCATTTCACCATTCTCCAATCTGGCTCTCTTTCTTGATCTTTCGGATGCACCCAGTCCTCCAGCAATATTGTTGACCTTGAAGTTGATAAAGTTCTCCACCATTTTAATATTGTGATACATCACAGTGATATGACGTTCCACCTCCTCCATATGCTTTGTGACTGCTTTGTTTTGACTGTTGTCAGTACCCTGAGTAGGCTTGAAGTTAGCCAATTGCTTTTGTGTAGCTTCGGCCTTATCCCTCTGTGTCTCAATAAGCTTGGTGAGGTCGGATGTTGTTTTCTCAAGTGATTCCAAGTGTTCTCGCGCACTGATTGCATTTGCATGAGGCTTTAATTGCTCCAAGTTTGCATTAATCTCCCTTGTGATGTACTCCTTTATGTTACTCGAAATAACATTGCTACTGCTCGATCCTTGCTGTTGCAATTGATTTCGTTGCTCGTCACGGTATTTATTTACATAAGTTTGAACCTTATCAGTCACATGCGTTGCCAGCTTTTCCTTGTCGACCAAGGCCACATAATTATCGACTTTGTCGTTCAACTTTTTAAACTGTGCTGTCTGTAAGTCCTTCACTTTATTAAAACGAACTTCTTGCTGTTCTAACAAGGTTGCCTTTGTATCCTCCAGCTCTTTCTTTAAAGTAGCTTCTTTTTGTTTAGCTTCTTCTATTTGTTCCTTCAGTTTTTCAATTTCGGTATTAAGACGCGAGTGCTCTTTAGAGACGCTGTCTTTGAGACCTGAACTGAATCTTAGCAGTGTCTGATTGGAGTTATCGCGTGAATCGCTTGATTTGTTGATGCAAGCTTCTGTTAACGCTTTGACCATAGTGCGAAAACGTTGCTGCACCTCCCCTTCGTTTGATTGTAATCTAATATATAAAGACCTGTCAATATCCTAGCTATTTCTATCGTTTTTCTTGCTGTTATTACTCTGTTTTCTTCTGTTGAACTTGTTCTTTTAAATCACTGATTGTGGAATCTGAATTAGCAAGGAAATATTAGTTTAGTAAAAAGATCAGTTATCATTATCAGCATTTCTTTTACCTAGTGAATCTACCGCGACTGATTTCTGAGGATCTCTATTAAAAGTTGAACGAATGCCTTCCAGGGATCCCAGTTTCTGCTCAGCAGCCTTTAAATCAGCAACTGAACGTGTCGAAGCATAAATGTACCTTTTGATTTGAATTTAGTGCAAAGTAAGCAATCTTGAATGGATTCAAATATGAAATATAAAAACAAAAAGAAAATAAGCAAAGAGAGGCAAGGTGCAAGCGACTTACTTTAAGCATTCCTTGAGTTCAATAGTGAGTGTGTCTGGGCTTTCATTGATATTAGATTCACTCA
>VCJG01003944.1:31135-44581 GCA_024140375.1 Backusella westeae | reverse complement strand
TCTTGAAAAAAAAAAAAAAAGGCGCCGTTAAATGATTGGCAGGTATTATCATCGTCGGTGCATTTGCACCATTTATGTGATTACGGACAGGGAAAACAAATACTCCGTTTTGTCGCTTAATTTAAAAAAAAAAAGTTGGATCAGCGTTTTGATTATTAAAGAAAAACTCATGTCTCGACTCTTCTACTTAGCCATTTTTTTAAAGTTGGATTTCTTGGCATAAAAGTATTTATTTTTAAATATATCCAAAGATAAGAAACAACTTTATGTCATAAATAAACAAACAATTCGTATCTCATTTTATAAGTTTCCGTACACTTTAGTAAGATAGTTTATAATATATACAAATTTATTATAGTAAAAAGAAGGGTGTTTTACATTAAATAACAATACTAAAAGAAAGAAGGATTATACCACCACGCTCATATTTAATTTCGCTTGCACTCTAGCTTTATACTTTTCCGCTGCTGACAAGTGCTGTGAATTACAGTTACTAGATAATAGGCTTCCAATAGGCACTAGATCATCATCATCATCCTCGTCATTTGTATTACTTAGAAGCGACGATGATGATCTCTTTTTTTGAACCATAGACAGGCTCTCAATCCCTTCAGGTATAATGCCAATCTTACCAAGCGGTACTTCATCATCATCATCATCGTCCTCTGATGATGATATTGAAGGAACGGGTTTCCATGTAGATGATCTCTTTTTGCTTCTTGAAGGAGAGCGATAGGGTTCAGTTGGTGATGTGAAGGAGACGGGTGTGAGTGGCGATTTCATCATACAGTAGAATGAGTGTCTATTATCAGATGTTGGGGACAGGGCTGGGGTTAGCGGTCTGGTTGGACCATAGTATGAATGCCTTAAATATGCACTCTTGTTGGGTTCATAACAGGTATCGAATGTAGTTGGAGGCAATTGAGAATAAGAGATATGAGATTGCATAGCATTTGATGGGATAGTCCTGTCATGAGATGACATCCAACTTTGGCGTTGCTCTCGTGCCTGTTTCTTGTTAATTTCCTTGTTCCTGTTGGAACCATTAGGCATTGATATTGCCCTTTCAGGTCTATTTGTCTTGTTGTTCTCTGTATGTGTACTGTTAGGTGTGACAACTAGTGAAGGAGAAATTGGTAGAGTAACACCCGATCCTAATGACTGTAATCTGACATCATCCCCTTTGTCCTTTTTCTTATTACTACTACCACGCATCAGGTTAATTAGTGGGGTAGGTTTCATCGATCTTTGTAATGTTTTCTTTTGGAAGAGTTCAACCATTGTGTGAATTAAGAGTGAGAGAGAAAAGGAAAAAACAAAAAATAAAAATAAAATGGAAGAAAGAAAGAAAGCTATTGTTTGTTGTAATTAAAAACAATCGAGCTTTTTATATTCCGTTGGTTTTGCTACACAAAAGTTTTGGCGTTTTTTTTTTCTGTATTATCCTCACTGCGAAATTTAATTTTCAAAAGCAGAGTGAGAGAGGCTTTGCTGAGCAAAAAAAAAAAGAAAAAAAAAAAAAAACGCAAAGTACCTGCGCAATCTGATGTGTATTTTTTTGTTGATATAATAAATCTGCCCGATTTTAAAGGAGATCGCCTTTTAATCAAAAAAGTGACATTATTTTTTTTTGTTTGTTTTGATATTTTTTACTCCCTTTTTTGATTTCGGCGATCTTGCCACAATTGAAGTGTAATAAAGTGTAGAATTCAGTAGAGTGATGAATATCATTCTATATTCATCTTTTGCTTAGACAATTAATGAATTCTTCCACTTGTTTCTGAAGAACGCTAACTAAAAAAGGATATTCAATCTCCCTTGTTTGTTCAAGATCTAAAAGAAGCGCACTTTTAGGAATAACAACAAAAAGAAGGTATACAAAAGTGTATGCAACCTAAAAGAATGGTCAAAAAAAGGGAATGCCGGAAAACAAGCACCATGAAAAAAATTGCTTTGAAAATCAACAAATAAAAAAAAACGTGGCCAATCTTATTTTAGAATTCCTTTCAGATAAAGTTATTTAGTATGGAAAAACGTGAATGCATGGAAAGAATCTGGTTATTTGACACGAGTTGTAATAATTCATATTCATTAATACCAAAAACAATGTAAATCATATATAATTGTTACTAAATAGCGTTGTAATATTTGCCCCCTTTTTTTTTTCTTTTTCTTCCTTTTATTACTTTTATTCGTATTTGCAATCTATCTCTCTCTGTCTTGTAGAAATGGCGAGTGAATCAGCATTGCCCTTTATTATTATACATTGCTCCTCATTTGATGAGGATTATGAGCCAGAACAACTCATTCAGTCAAGCCCTGGAAACCAATACGATGACTCATTTGGCAATGTGAAAGTGAAAGGATGGCAGACAGCAAAGTAAATAAAACATAGAATAAAAATAGAATAAATACTGTATGATATTAATAATAGCACAAACAAAAAAAAAAGAAATGCAGAATACCCTCAGGATTTGATTTTGCAGCTTAAATCAGGTTTATGCCGTATATCCAATATTCAATTACTATCGCATCACTACAAGATTGCCTCGCAAGTGGATGTTTATATTGGCATCACTAAAGAGCATCAGGACGACTCGATGTATATCGAATTCACGAGATTAGGGTAAATAATTAATTTAATAATAAGGAAGGATGATAATGAACATACTCCCGCATTGACATCTCCTTCTTTCTTTCTTTCTTTCTTGTTAACATGTAAACCTTCTTTTATAGCTTTGTTGGTCTTGACAACAGCGATAGATTTCAAAACCGGGAACTTAAATCCATAAAAGTACAGGCGGACTGTGAATACATTCGCTTGGTAATTAGAGGCTGCCATGACAACAGATTGAATGTTTACAAACAAGTAAGGAATGCTATATTCATAAAGGAGTAGAATACTGAATTGATTATCATTATAGGTTGGTTTTGTTGGTCTTAATATTCTTGGATATCACATCGATTCATCGAATCAATATAACCAGGTAATAAATGTCATTATTAATCATACAATCACATGAGCATGTCTAATTTCTTATGATCAATTAACACACCTTCTTTCTCCTTTTTTATTTATTTATTATATTAGTCTTTGAATGAAATTAGTTTTGATAGTGATGATCAAAGTATACATCAAAATCATCGAGACAGTGATGCTCGGATATTCACTGATCCCGAACTTGAGCATTGGATTGATGTATTGTCTCGTGCCGAGGAAGAGGCTGCGCAAGGTAAACAAAAAAGAAGGACATGTGGGCTCACGTTTTGCATATTGTATACTAATTATAGTTATTTTTGTATTAATAGACGAGGATTACAAAGAGGCAAAGTTATATAAAGAACTTGGCGATAAGCTCTCTGGCTACATGCGTCTTTTAATTAATTTGGAAAATGATAAGCAACTAGCAGTCTCTACAAAGGATTACGACGAAGCTGATAAAATAAAGGCTGATATGATTGAAGTTAAAATCAATGCAGAATCTTTATTAAAGCAAAATGGTATTGAAATAACAAAGGAAGGCACCGTTGTTCCTATTGCTATTGAAGAGGAAGAGGTTGAACAAGAAGAGGTAAGAGGCAAAAACAAAAGGATAAACACAAACAAACAATAACGCATGTCTTATTTTGTAGGGTGCTTTATCTAATGTACCTCTGTTAACAGAAGAAAATGAATCAAAGTTTGTAAACAACCAACATTTACGCGAAAGTAATGCAGCATCGCATCCGGAAAAATTATTGGACGAGGCTATTGCTAACTGGACAAGTTTTGACGCTCTTTCATTGAATGATACGCGTCACTTGACCCAAAATGACGATCCAAACAGTCCTTCCTTATCAGCACACATTTCAATCAAACATCCTCTTCATAAGACCCTACAAAAATCTGAAATGATCATCGAAGAAGAAGAAGAAGAAGAGGAGGAGGAAGAGCAAGTAGAAGAGGAAGAATATCAAGAGCAAGAGGAGGAGGAAATGGAAGTGATTGACCCTGAATTGGTTCCAGAACCCCTGTCTGAAGAAGATCTCGAATATTGCAAGGTCCCATTGGAAGTGTTTGATAAGCGCATTGTCGAGTGCATCATTAGCGTCAAAGTCAAGTGTCGCCAGCATGGATTAACACAACTCTCAGAATTAATTCAGAATAAAGCAACTGCAATCAAGGACAAGCGTGAAAAAGCCAGCCTCAAGTATATTCATGCATCCATGATTATGATACAAAGCGCAATCACTGATTCTAGAGAAGCCATCTTTAATCTCACCATACAAACATGGAGAGAATTGTGTGGTAAGTTCATCTTGGGGAGTTGTGTAATTTTTTGAAAAAAAAAAAACTAAACTATGATAAATATAGAATTATGCAAAGCCGCTTCAATTGTTAAGAACGAATCCGTTTTCCAATGGACGGAACGTGCCTTCTCAGGACTCTTAACGCGTACAGGGGACAGTAACCCTGGCATCAAGTCATCTGCGTCTCAGATGGTACTAGAGCTTGTGCAATTGTATGTAAAGGCCCCACACGATTTGATGCCATATATTCTCGGAAAGAAGGATCGTGCAAGTCGTAACGCAAAGGAGGCAAAGACCAGACTAGAATTGGTAACGATCATTACAGAGCACCGATTGATCCCCTTGTGGAACAAACAAACAACTTATTTGGATGATTTTATGAAATTCATCAACACTTGTCTTGAGAAATATTCTACAACTGCTGATATTCGCCAGGCTGTTATTAGCTTACTCGTGTTGGCTAACCAGGCTATTACCATTGAGCAGATGAAACCTTATTTGGATCAGCAAACCTTGAAGGCACTAAAGGAGGTAAGCTGATAAGAATAGACTTGAGATACAGTGACTAAATCTTTGTGTATCATCTAGAAACAAGGGAAACCAAAATCAATGAAACAGAAAAACGGAAACAATACTGTAAGCGAGTTGAGAGCTTTAGCCGCCAAAACAAACATCTCAAGCAATGGCAAAAAAACAAAAACAAAGTCCCAGCCCACGGAGAAAACTGATGCTTCAAAAAAGGTAACAAAAACCTTCTCTTTTGTCAGCCCCAAAACAAATACTCAATTTTCTGTTATAGACAAAGGCGAAGAAAGTTACACAGGATACAAGTATTGAGGAAGCAGTAGCTGAAGAAAAGACGTAAGTAGCTTGATGATGAATCTAAATAAAACCGGCTATTAATAACGTATAAAATAGAAACGTCTGTATCTTTTGTGATGAAGAAAACCCTGAGTTTAATGAAGATACCTTAATCTCTCACTATTACAACCATTGTTTGGTTCTTACAAACTGTCCCATGTGTCAAATTGTAAGTCCATTACCTTTAAATATTTTTTGTATTATTCACTGATTATTTTCATTGTTATAGATTCTTGAAGTATCAACTTTAAGAGATCACTTGGCTGAAGACTGTGAACGTAAACATTTGGTAAAACAATGTACTCGTTGTAGACATCCAGTTCCTGTGGAACAATGGTTACAACACTCCTTGAAGAAGACTTGTACCGGTAAGATGAGAGCGTTATATTTGAAGAATTGTTACTAATGTCTATATAGCCACTTTGCCTGATCAAACAAGATGTCCTTACTGTCAAAAAGATATGACCAAATCAACTGAAGGAGACTGGAAGACTCACTTGATGTCTGAATGTACCAAAAACCCTCGTAGAAAAACAAAGTAAAGAAGATTATATCATCACATTTAAAGCACACAAAGAATACCCCCCCCCTTCCCCTTAATATTAGAATTGCTTCTCATATAATTATATTTGTCATATTCCCCTTTTATTCCTTTATTCATTAAAGATAATCAAACGCTTCTTTTAGAAAGAAAGTACTTTTTTTATAAAAAGGAGAGGGTTTTAATGATGAGGCTTAAATACAAGCGGTTGAATGGATATATTGTGATTGAATCAACTTGATATAGTATTAAAAGATCATTATCCCACCTCTTAGTAGTAGTAGTAGTAGTAGATTGAATCATTTGTCGGTTAGGATCAATGATAAAGCCATTTTTGCATGAATATCACCAGTGTTATAATCCGTCAAAAGCATCGTTACTTTTACGCAAGTCTCACAATTAAAGCTATATCGTATAAAACCTTTATTTTTTTTACTCATATTAAAGTCTTTATGGGAGCTGAACCCTACTTCAAGTGGAATGAAGCTGAAAAGAGAAAGAGAGAGTGATAGAGAGATCAAATGTGCTTCTTCTAAAGCAATCCCTATTGGACGACGGTGATTTAAAATAGAAACGCCGCAGTTGTTTTCTTTTTTTTTTAGTTTGTTGTGAACGACAAACTTTTTTTCATAACCTCTTCTTATTATTACAAAATGAGCCAAATAAGTTTTCTAAATCGTCATGACAAGATGAACAAGAAGAAGAAATCGCTGTTGTATATCCAACCAAGAACACTACTTCTTTTTATGGTGTTTTCATTTCTATTAGGGCGCTATTCGAACATAAACGATATAATGCAAGACGTTACTATCAAACCTCAGCAGGAAGAATCATGTGTAGTTTGGTTACGTTACAAGATCAAGACGGATATGATAAAGGTTAATTTATTTTCCTGTCATAAATCGGTATGGGCCGATGTTAAATTGGAAGCTCAAAGACAGCTCAACTTGCCGATATCAACAGCACCGGATATGTGGTTGCTTCATCCAACTATGGGAAGACTGAGAGCAAATCTTCCTGTACAAAACATGACTCAACACGATAAACCCGTTTTGATTTATATTGATGATTTCGGTATGTTACTCAATACTATGTTTTTTGAATTTAACTCATATTGCGTTTGTTCTAGAGAGCAGGCTTGCGTTGAAAAAGAGGGTTAGTCTCCCTATCAATCTATCGGAATCATTGTGCTTAATTGAATTCGAAAATGGTAAGTATTGATAAAGAGATAATATTAAAATAATGTCATATATTGCCCTCGGAAAAGAACGGATGTCTATAAAACAATTTATATATATATATATATGCCTGAAAACAAAAGGAAAGTATGACAGTACGGGTTATCAAGCATTATATGATGTGCTGTATGACAACACTTTTACTACAAAGCAAACGCAGGCATTGAGAAAAAGATTATGTGGATCTGGAACGCAAGGAAGTCATACGTATTATGTATCCTAATGATATCACATATGCTTTGAGCGGGAAATATCCATTATTGCATTATATAAAGTGTAAGCCATAGCATACTACAGTTACTAAATTCACCTATTAAAATATATATTAGCCCCAGTTATCTTCAGCATTAAACGGGATAACAAATGAGACACGATAAATGAACATGAACACTTCTTTTTTGTTATTTTTATCATTTTTATATATATTTTTATCATTCTATTATTGCAAATAAAAAAAAACAAATCAAAACAAAAAATCGGGTATTAAGAAGGGACCAGCGTTTTCTCAGAATGCATATTTATCCTCTAGTAGATGAATAAGTTCGTTTGTTAATTTACTAAATTACAGAAAAAAAAAAATTCAAAAAATTCAAAAAAAAAAACCTTACTGGAGAACGACTTTTGTTCGACCTAGCCCTGGCATATTCAATCTGTGCATTGATCTTTGTCTGTAAATTAGAATCAAAATCATGGTACTCATCGTGCGAAAAGTCCATCATGCTATTCATTAACGGTGGTTTTCTAGAATAGAAGGAACGATTTCCATTCCTTTCTACTACTTGAACTGAAAATGACCTTGGAAAATCATCACCATCATCACTCTTTCGCTTCTTTTGTTGATCGGGAACCACACTAAAGTCGTCATACTGGTATCCCTTCTTATGAACGGCTTTTCTGCTTATCTTTTCAGATGTTGGGACGGTTCGATCATTGTAACTGGAAACGGCCCGTCTAAGATCAAAGTTACTATGATGTGTCGTTTTATTGTTGCTCGAATAATGCGTGTGTGTGTATTTTTCAAGCGGTGCCCTTTGGAGTGCATCTGTAATCTGTGCCATTGTTTCGATGAATTCCGTATCAGATACGTGCGCTGCTGACGTCTTGAGTACACCTGTGCTTTGATTACCTAGCATCTATTTATTAAATAGAAACCATAATTTAAAAATCTTTGGAAAATAACTGAGCAAAAAAAAAAGAAAGAGAAAGAGAAAGAAATAAGGAAGACGTAGTATATGATTACTTACCTTTTCAGAGACTGGACTTGCATTTCCTAATTATCAAAATTTAAATGAACTTGGTTTCATATAATAAAATGTAATGAGTCTTACCAACATGATAGGTGTGCTGTTATATATTTTTTTTTCGAAGGAAATACAAGAAATAAAGAGAACAATGTATTTTAGTCAAACCTTTTTCTTATCCTCGTTTCCAAAAAACTTACTCGAAAGTCTGTAGGAATACCAATTTTGTTTTTATCTATTTTGATTGGATGTCGGCGAGCAGTTGCTTTATATCGTTTATGCGAATGTTCGCCCTGACTTACTCTTGATAAACCACTTCCCATTATAATTGTTTTTTAAAAAAAAAGGATATATATTTATTAAAATCTTGAGATAAAAAGGAATAATAATACCAATAACAAAAATAAAAACGTTGAATATAAAGAATTTTTGTCATTTACTTTCGGAAACTTTTTCTGTCATCATGAAATATATATTTGGTGATTTTAGTGTGAACTCTTTATATAAAAAGTCCGGGATTCGACAAAGTTGAATAGTAGCAAAAAAGTATCTTAATCGAATCATTAAAATAACAAAAAGATAGCAATGATGATTTTGAAGCATTATTTTGTAATAGATATTTATATAAAGACTTGGACATTTATTATTAAAATAATATATGCACATGAGTGTTTAAATGGCTGTTACTGATCAGAAATGATATCCTTTTATTTGTTTTTTATTGAGTTTTTACTTTGTTTTTATATTTATAAATATCTTTTTATTATTCAGTCTTTTCATCCTCCTCTTTTCTACGGTCTTCTGCTACCTTTAACCATCTATTTGAGTAGGTTCCATAAACCAAACCAGATGTAAGCAAAACAGTACTCCAAGCTTGGGCCTCGGCGGTTTTTAAAAGGGGTAAACCGGTATACTGGGAAAAGGAAGGGGTGGTCGACGCAATATAAAACAATGTAGTTAAAAAGGAAACCTTCATGTCAACAGAAGCAACATGCAAGAGTCTTGGTGTTGAGAAGCTCCAAATAGGTTGGTTCAAACGGAAAGCATCTATTTTAGACTTGATCTTAATATTCGCACGCAAACCATATTTATTTTGTCCTTACCTATCCAAAGACCACCACCACAACCTCCAAGAGTACCACAAATAACCTTTGCAACAAACTTGTCAAATCCTAAAGCAGCGTTATCGTTCACACCTTCAATACCACCTTGAGTCATTGCCGAGGCGCGTAAGACACTATCAGACAAGGTAAAAATGTGTTCAACTACTGGTACACTGAAAAGATAATCGACCACCTGATAAACGTAAGGGTTGGAAAACATAGCCAAATAGGTTCCACTAAAAATGGGTGTGATCATTTAGGAGTCATTCATGTTTGTTTTTGCATAAAATACCCTTACCAATGAATACCCCAAAATTCGTTGCTCTTCAAAATACCAAGAGGTTCACCCCGTATTATACTAACGGTTGATCCACCACCTGCTGCCATAACCAAGGTAGCTAGAAGACCTTGATACCATCCAACTTGAGCATGAGATGCACCCAGGGCAGTTCGGTATGAATAATTGATTAAAATGGCAAATAAAACATCCAAGACAGGTAATGAATAATCTACAAAGGGGATATCCAATCTGAGGTCTATCATGCTAGACACCAACTCGACCAATTGTTCATTTAATGTAGACATTGTTCTTTTTTAAAATAAAAAAAAATATAAAGAAGAAAAAGAAAAGCTAAAAAAGAGAATGGATCAAACTATTATGATTAATATATCGATTAGTCGGCCAATTAAAACACCCCTGTTTCCCGTTGTGTGGGAAAAATAGCACCATTTCAAAGCATCTCCCCATCTTGAGATCTGTGCACAAAGAAGAAATATAGCTGAAATCAATAGCTTTTTTTTTTCTTATCTTATCGCGTTAATATAGTTGATAAATGATATCTCTTATCAATAGCTAATGTAAATTTCTTAAACTATCACTCTCTGTTTTGATATGAAGGATACTTGATCAAGCAGCTAAAAGTAAAGATGTCCAAAAAGGGCCGTATATGAAGCCGATCAGAATAGAACACGTATGCAAATACAAAACAAAATAACACGTATATTCTAAAAACGAGGCGACTTGGTTACATTTGACAAACTTCATAACCATTTTACTATATTGGACGCGTTTTACACTATTGGTAATCATTAACCACTACACACTTGAGTACTTTGTGCTTGAAACAAAAAAAATAAGCCACACAAAACTTAATTATTCTCATGAAACAAATGCTTTTAAAAAGTCAACTAGTGCAAGCATAAGACATACAAACATTTAATAAACATACATATCATACTTTTTTTTTTGAAAAGAACTTTTTATTTAAAAAATGTCAATTAATAAAAGTACATCTACACTTGGTAAACCAGAAGAGCTACAGCACTTATTGTAGACGTCAAAGTTGACAGTACAATCAAGTCAATCAGTAGCCTATTTAATCTAGATTTACCAAATAGTAAGTGCTGAGCATAACGAGCAAAGAGAGATCTTTATAGAAAAAAAGCAATCTAGGATAAATAATATATTAGTTATGGAACTAAAAAGGCATGTAAAAGATACATGTATGTAAAAAGATTGCTCCTTTGATCAATTTTTAATTTCTCTCTTTTTTGTCAGCGAATATGGATAACATCAAGTATACCTTCGTAGGGTATTTGCTCAGTGCTTGACTCTATATTCTACAATCTCGTCACCCAAAATGTAATAGAGAAAAAAAAGAAATTGACCAAGAAGGAAGCAACCTCATACACAACATCTATATACATATATAAAAGAATTGATACACTACCTAGTTCATTATGACAATTTGACAACAAGAAAGAGTAAATACAACAAATCTGTGGCAACATACCTTTTTAATTTATATTCATGAGAAAAAAATTTTTTGTGTCCAGTCCAAAAAACAACGTCCCTTAAGTCACGTTTTAATTTCAGTTTAAAACACAGGCTGCCTGCCGTTTATTAGGGATTAAAATATGCGTTTTATTTGTACTATTAGGAGAGGGAGAGAGAGTGTGTGTGGAGGTGTATAAAGGAGAAATATGACATGATAGCTTATTGACGGCTGGTATTAAAGGGAGACTTGAAAATATTTATAATATTACGGATACCAAGCCATGATGATCTCTTCTCTTCTGCTGGTGTTGCTGCTGCTGCTGCTGCTACTGTCTCTTCTATGATAGTTTCTTTTACTACAGTCTTCTCTTCAATAACTACTTGTTTGATTTCTTCTTTTTTATCATCTACTGAAACACCTTCATCTATTTGATTCTTGGAAGTGACATCTAAACATTCTACAATGTCTTCAACAGGTGTCATCCTATTTCAAAAAAGTCAATTTAAGGAACCAGTGAGAAATAATGCAAAACATAATAAAAAAATAAATGAGTTGTGTAACAATACGTACTCTTTATCCTCATCTGGAACCACTTCAAGGAACTCTTTTGCTAAGCAATGTGCAGCTTTATAGCTGGTTGGTTCTTTATCTTCTTCTTTTTCTTCATCTTGAGTATAAGACTTTTTTATATATGTGTTAGTTTTACTAAGTCAATGATATTAATATATTACATAAACTTACAATGACAGTAGCACCCTTTCTATTGGATATTTTTTCTTTGATTTGATTATAAAGTTCGCTGTACTCAGGAACGTCTTCAGTTGAAGTCAAAGCTATTTTTTTTGTTTTAGTGGGAAAGCTCATACTGTATTTATCGCATCCCTTCTTTTATTCTTACCAGTTTCGATTGTTTTACTACCAGTATGGATAGACAATTTACTGAAATCGTCGGTGCAAGTTTCAATTGCATGTAATACCCCCTGAGTGGAAAAACATAAATATATTAGGTTCTATAGTATAAAAACAACAACAAATAAACATACCTTAATATAAACATATTCAAGGTCATCTGTTCCCTTCATAGATAATCTTTGCACCAGATTACGAGAATCATCAGTACCGTAATAGACACTAAAAGCTGCAGCTCTATCGCTCTTATCCTCCCCGTCTTCTTCCTCCATATTATTTTGTTCTGTGATTTTGGCGCCAATCCAGATAGTGGATTCAGGAACCTGGGTTTATATGGATTTTAATTTAACGCACGGATGGACATTATAATTATATATACTTACAGGTGGTGGGGTTGTCTTCTTGCCTATTTTCGTTTTCGTTTTTATATATAAAAAATCATTCGTTATTTTCTTATACTCTCATTCTTCCGCACTCTTGTACACGAATGTGTAATGTGACAAAATGATAAACAAACCTTCGTTTTCTTTACCTTTTGGTCTCTTACTGGGAAGATCAGCTGGGTTGGTATCTTTTGAAGGGATACGTCTTCTTTTGGTAGAAGGCTTTCTTTCAATAGGCTCAAATGAAGGTAGAGTGTCGTTGTTAGGAGATACCTTGGACATTTTGTTTCTTTTTTTAAGGAAAGAGAAATAAGAAAAATAAATAAAGAGAGAGAAGAAAAACAAATAAAATAAATAGATGGGGAAAAGAAATAAAATAAATAGCACTTTTTACCCCAAGGATGGGATATGAACGCTGTCTCTCCTCTCAATGCAGCTTGCCCCTATTATTTATTTTAATGTAACGTTGAGCTGCACGAATGAAATGTGTCACGGTGCTACCTTTATAAGTTTATTGGGAATTGACTGGTACAATTTCAAGCCTTTTTTTAATACTTTACTGGAACTAATTTTCTTTTTTATTGTTGTTAACCCCATTACACAAGTTGTCACTTTTGACTTGTGGAGAATATTCTGTTATTTAGCAAGATAAACTCGATATATTTGACTATAGAACTATATTTTGTTACTTTACAAATGCCATTATAGGCATAAAAGCTAATTTTATTTAATGTATAGTAAAGGAGTATAAAGTAAAAAGGTTGGTTTTTTAACACTAAAATATAATTACTCTACTGTATTACTATACCAAAAAGAGATAATAATAAAAAACGTGATTAACGAAAAGGTGGGTAGCCGCTTTCTTTTTTACACGTTATTCTAAAACAGTGTCACTATTTTTTACGTAATTAAATAAAAAAATGGTGCCTGGGCTTTTCAACGTATGGAATTTTTTTCCATTCACAATGAAATTATATATTCGAAGAAAGGATAGAAAACACACAAAAGAAAAAGAAAAAATGCCTTTTTAATATAAAGTAAAAAAAAAATAAGGAAAACTTATGCAGCAATTTACTATGGTTTACAATTTTAGAAAGAAAAA
>VCJG01003944.1:1641-31121 GCA_024140375.1 Backusella westeae | reverse complement strand
AAAAAAAAAAAAAAAAATGGCTGTGTCTATTTTATTTGTTAAAGACAGTGGCTGTAACTTTATGCTTTGAGACATGATGATGAAAAAGCATTGTTGCACAACGGACTACGAGGTGTGGATATTTTGAATCGCGTTTTAGTCAGCACACATTTATTGGCTAATTTTTCGATAACAGAAGGTGAAAAGGCGTTATATAAAGATTCACGTTGATTCACAATTATCTTCTTCTTCTTCTTCTTTTATATACTCCTTTCTTTTTTTCTCTTTTTGTATAATTTCTTATATTAATACTTTTTTTTTGTGGAAAAATGAATCATCTTCGCTCCTCACTCGCTAGAAATGTAACATCCCGTATGGGAGCTCGTTCATCCCTTATGGTCGCCTCTGGATCTGCTTTGGGTGCTAGTCGTGTCAATGGTATGCGCGCATCCATTATGCAGCAACGCGGTTACGCTTCTGAAGGTTCTTCCAAGAAAGGAGGTTCTGGTGGTCTTTTGTTCTTGAGTAAGTTCTATCAACTTCAAAATAGACAAGATATTCACACACGTGTTTATTTTTGTGTACAATAGGTTTGGTTGCTGTCGGTGGTGTAGCTGGCTACTACTATAACTCTACCCAATCTTTCCAGACCAAGACTGCCTCTGAATCCAAGCCAAAGGAAGTTGATTATCAACAAATCTATAACGAAATCGCCGAGATGTTTGAGGATGATTCTGAGTAAGTTGTTATTTTTTATTTTACATCCAAACTGTGGGAAAATCAAGTTCACAAACATCTCACCAATTTTATTCTATTTGGAAATTAATAATAACTATTAAAAAATAGTTACGATGACGGCAGCAAGGTAACCATGATTACTACATAACTATTGTGATAAAAATTAACTGTTTTTTTGCCACACAAGGCGCCCGTTATCTTGAGACTCGCCTGGCATGCTAGTGGAACTTATGATAAGGCTTCTAAGACCGGTGGAAGTGACGGTGCTACCATGAGTAAGTTAATTATTTTTGTTTTTTTTGAAAATGGTTCTTTGCATATAATACATATGCTAACGTTCCAAACCCCGCAGGATTCGACCCTGAAGCTGCTCATGGTGCTAACAATGGTTTACACCTTGCTCGTTCTTTCTTGGAAAAGATCCACAAGAAGCATCCTGAGATCTCTGTTGCTGATTTATGGGTATTTATAAAAATTTGTCGTCCTTTTCAATTGAGCTTATCATTCATCTATTTTACTTTTTACAGATTCTTGCTGGTGTTGCTGCCATTCAAGAAACTGGTGGTCCCATTATCCCTTTCAGACCTGGTAGAACTGATGCTCTCAACGCCCAAAGCGTTGCTCCTACCCCCGATGATCGTCTCCCTGATGCAAGTAAGTAGTCTTTAAATAGCAATCATGATAGCAGCACTGTCGCTAATTATAATTTTAGCCAAGAAGGAAGACCACATTCGCAATATTTTCTACAGAATGGTAAATTGGCATTATTATGATTAAATAGTCAAAAAGGTGAATCTTAGAACTAATGCTTTATGCATATTGTAAATGTAGGGTTTCAATGACCAAGAAATTGTTGCTTTGGCCGGTGCTCATGCTTTAGGTCGCTGCCACCCTGACAGAAGTGGTTTCGATGGACCCTGGCAAGAGGCCCCTACCATGTTCTCCAACGAATACTACAAGGTTATCGCTGGGCGTAAGTGGGTCAAGAAGAACTTGGCTAATGGTGGCTGGCAATGGGTTGACAAGGCTAACCCCGATGTCATGATGTTGCCTGCCGAGATTTCCATGTACAACGACAAGGAGTTCAAAAAGTACTTTGATCTTTATGCCAAGGATCATGATAAATTCTATGAGGACTTTGCCAAGGTTGCTACCAAACTCTTTGAGTTGGGTGTTCCTTTCACCGGTGAAGAGAAGGTCTACAAGCTTAAGCCTACCACCCAGTAAAGAAGAATGAACCAAAAAAAAAAGTTGATTATTAGTATTGTTTTTGCCTATCCTTTCGTATATTTTGATATTTATTTAAGTTTCTTCTTTGTAACAAATATGTATAATCCAGCTTTATTAAAATAAATCCTATCATTGGTATTGTTAACAAAACGCGCCTCCTTTTCTATTGTTGCTGGTATTTCAGGAAAAGAAAAAAGGAGATTAGACCCTTTCTCCATTTTATAGTTTATAGTCTATTGTTGTATTTATTTATTTTTTACTTTTCAATTGAGTTGCTTTTACGTCTTGGAAAGTATCCTTTCCTTCTTAATACCAGTAAAACCATTTTCTTATATAGGATTTATGCTGACCAATAGCCAAAGTTTTAATTATATTACTAAGAAATTCCAATTCAATCAAAAAAGAAAAATGACAATTGAGATTTCCCCTTTTTTCGATTTCGGGTTAAAGATCTGCAAAATCCAAGTCTGCGTTTCCTTCTTTTTCCTTCTTTCGTTTTCTCTCTTTATACTGTACATAGTATTCTCTCCTTAAAATAAAAGCAAACTACTCCTTTCAAGCTAACGCTGGAAAGGTCTAGAAAATTCCAAATAAAGAGCTCTCATGAAAATATTTTGTCGATACTTCTAAAAATATGTGCCATTAATCACGAAAAGCAATTCTATTTTTATGGGGCACGGTATTTAAGTATAGTTTTTCCAAAACATTACTCTAAAAGATAGAGATTTATATCCCAGGTAAAAAGGTGGCCAAAGACGTTTACTTTACTCGTTAACAAGTACTAGCCCAAAAAAACAGAATACATAGTGGTAATCAATAATTTGACTACAATAAACTAAACGTGTTAAAGTTTAATAAAAAGAAAAATATGCAATATTTTAATCATGAACAATAATATTATTGGCTAAAAGAAACTGATGGCTTGGATTTTTCTTCAAAGTGACATCAACCACTTCTGCTCCGCCTGCCATATCCTGAGCATCTCGAATAATCTGAATCGAATTAGCAGAAAGCTTATCAGACATGGTTTCCTTGACGCCGTTGACAACTCTAATGTTGGTTCTTCTTTTGAAAAGCAGAGTGTTGGCAACTTTATGTACGGGCGCACCACAGTTTTGTTCTAGCTGGTCGTATGAAAAACCAAAGTTTTTGGACTTCTTCACCATCTTCATCACCATCTTATCTGACAGACCACGAAGTATAGACTCCTTGTCTTCACTGCATATAATATCATAACAATTTTCTTCGCTTTGGTGTGCATCTTCGATGCCTACGCCAACTTGTACAGGAGTGATTGTAAATGGCATTTTTGCATATAGCATATCACCAGGGCCTTCAAAAATGGCGCGCTTTCTTGGAAGTTTTCAATATTAGAGGACGGCATCAAGTGAAGTACATTTTTTGAATTTGATACGATGCAATAATTGCGTGTTATAGACAATCGATTCAGCTGATCGAGGATCTCTGGCTGTCGCACCATAAGGTAAGCCTAGAGATCGAGCCAAATTGTATGCACCATATACTGCTAAATTTGTAAATTAATGCGAGAATCTCATGAATGAGAGATTATCTACACATACAATCCAAACCATTCAGTGTAAGATAGAAGCGATGAAAGTGGATGGGTTCACCTTGGAAGAAAATCCATCCTAGCAACATATCTGTGGTAAAAGTAACACTGCATGTATTGCCTTTCGAGTTATATCGTGTACATGAATGTAAATGTTGTATAACTTGTCATAAAAACCTTTTATTTGTAACGCTAATCCTTCTAGAATTGATAAAAGCAAAACAAAAAAACTGCAGCTTTCTAATGACATTGTATTCAACTTGTAAGAAGGTCAATTTACATTTGAGCCCTGTCTCACCATGGCACAAGAAAATAAACAAAATAAATTAATATAATTTTTTTTTCTCCCCTTCTTCTTTTCTATTCGCCTTTCTGTGAAAATGTTAAGTCAGCTACTACGACAGGGCAGGACACTAAGTCAGGTTGCTGCAAAACCTCCCGCACCAAGAGCTTATCATCAGCTTCGTCAAGGCATCCCGACCCTTTTACAACACTCTGCTCGAGGTCGCTCGTACCATGCAGCTCCCATTATGCTCCAGAGCCAGGTCAGAGCAATCAACCTGTGGACACTCCCGCGAATGGCTTTGAGATCAGTGCGTGTGCCTGTCGCTGTCGCTGGAACCACAGTTACTGCTGCCACAGTTGCAAATTCAAAGTTACAAGGTAAATGGAGCTGCTGCAGAATAGAAACAGCTTAATAATAGCCAACTGTATAGAATGGGCGGATAAAAGTTCAGCGTTAATGCAAGACAGCAAAAAGAGACTCGAGCGATTTCTCAACAGTGCAAATGCATCGGTAGAAGAGTTTGATGTCGCTATACCAGAAGTTCATTTACGCTTTCCAGACAAAATAAAACAATGGTTTAGTTCGTTAAGGTCATCAGTAGAGGAACCAAAAGCAGTCTCGGCCAAAACAAGCACCAACCAAGGCAGTAATAGTACTGGAGGAGGAGGAAGCGGTGGCGGTGATAATGGAGGTGGCGCTACTGCAGCAGCTGCTACTGCTGCTGGTATTGGCATGTACTTGAACTCTGACGACAAGGACGAAGAGGAAGACGAGGACGAAGAGGATGAACAAGATGAAAAAGAGAGGAGAAAAAGACAAAAAAAGAGACACAGCGATCATGGAATAAGCGCCCAGGACGAGCAGCTGATGCTGTTGACTAAAAAGTTGATTGAAATTCGCAGCATTTTAATGTCGATTGACCATAACGAGACGCTACGCCTTCCTAGCATTGTTGTTATCGGATCACAGAGTTCTGGTAAAAGCTCTGTTTTAGAAGCCATTGTGGGCCATGAGTTCTTACCAAAGTAAGTGGAGGAAATGTATGCAACGATGGATTTAAGTTATTTATTGAAAACAAAAAACACAGAGGAAGCAACATGGTAACGCGCCGACCCATCGAGTTGACATTGATCCACACACCCAACAAGAAAGAAGAGTACGGCGAGTTTCCAGAGTTGGGACTGGGCAAGATCTTCGACTTTAGCAAGATCCAAAAGACATTGGTGGACATGAATTTGGCTGTTTCTGAATCGGAGTGTGTGTCCGATAAACCTATCGAACTTCGCATTTATTCGCCAAACGTGCCAGATTTGACATTGATTGATTTGCCAGGCTATATTCAGATTTCAAACAGGAACCAACCGGAGCATCTTAAAAAGAAAATAGAAGGTTTGTGTGAAAAGTATATTCGCGGTCCAAACATCATCCTTGCCGTCTGTTCGGCAAATGTCGACTTGGCAAACTCGCCCGCGCTCAAGGCAAGCAGAAAGTGGGATCCCCTTGGTCTTCGCACCATTGGCGTCATTACAAAAATGGATTTGGTGCCACCTGAGGCTGGTGCGGCTATTCTCCGCAACTCGGATTATCCCCTTCATCTTGGATACATTGGCGTCGTCTGCAAGGCTCCCGAGGGCATCACTCGCGGTAACATGACAAACGCATTGGTCAAAAACGAAGAATCCTACTTTAGATCCCATCTCATTTATAACCAGCGCGATATCCAAGTCGGTACTGCTACGCTTCGACACAAACTGATGAATGTGCTGGAGCAAAGCATGGGCAAGTCGCTTTATAGTATTGTGGATGCTGTGCAACGCGAGTTGGAAGAGTCAAAATATCAATTTAAGGTTCAATACAACGATAGAAGTGTTACAGCCGAATCTTATGTTGCAGAAACAATGGATTCATTAAAGCACAACTTTAAGGACTTTGCAAACAACTTTGGTAAACCCCAGGTTAGACATGAAGTCCGGTCGATGCTCGAACAGCGAGTACTGGATATATGCGCCGAGCAATATTGGTGTGACCCAAAGATAGCGGAACTGCCAAAGGCAGCGTCAGACGATATCTACTGGCTTTATAAAATCGATTTAGCCTCCGCGGCTCTTACAAAGAGTGGCATCGGCAGATCTACTACACAGCTCGTTGTTGATGTCCTACTCAGCAACATGGAGCGTCTTGCAAATGCAGAGCCTTTCAACTACCATCCAGGAACCAGCAAACAAATCATGAACTTTACTAGTGAAATTCTTCGTACAAAATTCCTTACAACAAGTGATCAAGTCGAAAACACCATCAAGCCTTATAAATATGAGGTGATTTTATAAAAATAGAAAACAGAACCAATATTTATACAATACTTACTTTTATGCTTTAGGTTGAAGTGACGGACACTGAATGGGCAGAAGGAGTTAAAAGATCCATCACTTTGCTTGAGAAGGAGCTCGAGATGTGCGACCAACTTGCCACTTCCATTAAAAACTCTGTTGGAAAGAAGAAGCTCAATAGCGCCATCAACTATGTGTTGGATACTGAGCGTGAAGAGCATAGAAAACGTGAGCGTATTGATTCCGAGGCTGAAGAACCAGAAGACGAAGAGGTTGTCAAGTCATTTTATAACCCCAAGTTGTTGGAAAAGGCCAAGGAAACCATTTATTTAAGAGATCGTGCCATGATTTTGAAATATCGCATTGCTGCACTCAAGAGCAGACAATGCAAAATGGCTGAAAACAAGCAGTACTGTCCGGAAGCCTTCTTAAATGTCATTGCGGAAAAATTGACATACACAGTAAGCATCTTCTATTTTTGTACAATTTCATTTTCTGTATTTAGAAAAAAAACATCCGTCTAACATATTTATACAAATTAGGCAGTAATGTTTATTCAGGTTGAGCTTTTGAACGAGTTTCTGTTCCAATTCCCCAGGGAGGTGGACAACAGACTTGTTTACGAAATGAACCGCAAGCAGATCCAACAGTTTGCTAGAGAAAACCCACCTATCCAAAAGCACCTCAACCTTCAAGAGCGTAAGACGAAATTAGAAGAGGTCATGGACAAATTAAACTACCTCGTTAAACGTCAAGCCGACAGACAGTCCGCTGGAAAGTCTGCCAATGGTGGATCTTATTAAAAACTTTGTGTAAAACTTAATAAAAATACCCTACTCTCGTCTTTTTACCAATCAACATCATGAATTAAACCCACGTTACGGATGTTATCTTTGTGTTCCTATCTTCTTATATATTCTATTTTCTTTCTTTTGAGCTATTTATTTCAAAACTGATGGTTTTTTTTTCTCTTTTTCTTTTTTTTTCCTTATTACATATTTTAGATCTTAGCTAAACTCCCTCCTTCCTTTCATTTTTATTTATTTATTTATAGCTATGGATATTAGCTCATATTTTCTTGACGAAGATTCAATAAATAGTACAGTCAATCTCCCACCGTCACTCCCTCTTCACATAAATGGAATGCAGAATTTATCAGATCGTTCCTATCATTGTGGTCTTGACTTATCTGACTTGCCAGAGATCGATATGAATACCCTTACGAACGATGCGTGGATGGGATATAATCCCCAATCCTCGAAAATTGTAGATCAAGAAATGCTCACTACACCTCAACTTACCCCAGGTTCTTGTATTTCTACAACACAGTCAGCTTTGGATGAGTTTGAGGTAACACTTGACAGGAGTTTTTCATAAACCTCCCCTCTCTTTTGATTTAGCTTATTTTTAAAGCACCGTTCACTGAGGCTTTTTATTTTTATTTTAGGAATTTTTAGCTCCTCTTTTATCTCCAGCCATTGCACCTAGTTTTTCAGAAACTTTTGAGTTAAATAACGCAACCAATGACCTTGATTTTTCATCGCTCAGTTCACCTGCGTTGGCCCTCGGACCAAAGCCGGAGGACGGCAACGTGCTCTGTTCGTCGCTGGTACTGGATGATCAGAACATCCCAAGTTGGAATGATCAGATGGTCGTGTCACCAATGACAATGTTATGCAGGACCACACCACGGCAACCAACAACACCACGGAAACTTAGTTTGCGACAGCAAGCTGTACTTCAAAACTATGATCCCAATTTACCAGTTACCCCAGCTTCCCTTATGAATATTGATACCAAACCACAAAACACCATCAAAACTAAGCTCATCCGAAAAAAATCAAAAATTTCACCTCCATCAAAGATCGTTCCTTTAAAGCCCTTACTATCGCCTTATCCTCAACCAACCATTCACTATGCAAACCCTATGCCTCAAAATGACAATAACCAAAACAACAACAACCTGCGCGAAAATACGCAAAGTCCCTCCTTATTATCAGGTATAGAAGGTCGCCGATCTGCTCACAAGGTGGCCGAACAACGCAGACGAGACGTTCTTAAGCAAAGTTTTGATTCACTCAGAAGCGAAATCACTGACGTTATGGTCACAGACTGCATAAATGCATCATGCTCGCAAGAGAGGATACGAGAGGAAAAGGAAAAACAAGTCCAAAATATGAGCAAAGTGTTACTATTACAGCATTCTTATGAATATATAGTAAGGCTGAAAAGAGACGCCCAGCAAAAAGATCAGAAATTAGAAAAAATGCAACTTGAATTAAAAAAATTACGTAGTAAGGTGGCTTCCTAATAAAGTATAACGCCTAAAAAAAAAAAGATAATAAAAGGCAACATCCATTATTGTTATTATTTTCTTTTTTCTTCTTCTTCTTCTTCTTCTTCTTCTTCTTCTTCTTCTTCATATTTTTTTTCTTCTCTTTTTTATTACTTTTAATAAAGATGGGCTACCTTCATAACATATTCAGCAACCATCCACATTTATCAAAAATAATTACAACTCAAACACCCGAAAAGAAGGCGCATAATACAAAAGAGCCTCGGTTTAAACAAAATGAGGATGGTACCCATAGTCATCATATTCTGTGGCACCCACATAAGCGTCTGATTGGCTCTTTTAACGGCTTATTTAATCAGCACAACAGAAGGGCGTTCCTTTTACCTCTGCTGGGTGAGAAACGAGGAGCTGTCATTGATATCAAAAAGGAAAGAGAAAAGATTAATAAGAACTTGGCTCGGATACCAAGTAGCTCCAATCTTGCCAAGAAGTGGGGCTCTAGCCATGAGTTGATCGGAAAGGGCTCATTTGGTGTGGTCCGACTTGCAAGAAAACATTCCCCTGACGGTCCTGATAAAGTGTACGCTATAAAGGTATGTGCAGAAACCCGCTAAAATATTTTCCTTCTAAATAACAAACAAACAAAAAACTGCTTTTCTAGGAAATCAAAATCAGAAGTGACGAAAATACAAATGATTATGTAAATCGTATCACATCCGAGTTTACCATTTCTTTAAAATTACATCAGCGAAACGTGGTTGAGACGTTTGATCTTTTACCCGCCAATGAAAACTCGACTGTTTATTGTCAGGTTATGGAGTATTGTAATGGTGGTGACCTATTCAACATCATCTATGACTCTTCAGGGGAAGGGCTCACGGCACCTGAGGCAAATTGCTACTTTAAGCAACTTTTACGCGGAGTTGATTATCTCCACACCATGGGTATCGCACATCGTGATCTTAAACCAGAAAATCTATTGTTAACAGAGAGCGGCTGTCTCAAAATTTCTGATTTTGGAGGCTCGACTGACTTTGTTGTCAAACGAGGTGACAAGGAGATGGTGCGTTATTGTACAGGTTTATGCGGCTCCGAGCCCTACATTGCCCCCGAGGAATTTGTATGCTATGAGTATGATGCACGCATGGTTGATATTTGGAGCTGCGCCATTATCTATATGGCGATGAGAACCGGCACCCATCTCTGGCAGGATGCCAAGGCGGGCGACCCCAATTTTGACCGATACATCAAGTTTCGCAAACTAATCGAAGAGGAGCGTCTCAAGATGAAGTATGAGCGCATGACAAGTCGACCTTCCTACACCAACTTGTCTGCAGAGGAAAAGTCACAGGCACAGGAATTGTTCGAGTTGGAAAAAAATGCTAATCTCATTAAGGCAAGGGATGCTATCCGTAAGAAAGCACAAAAAGATGGGTTGGATGTGTTCCAAGGTTTAGAAATGAGTGCAAAAAAGTTGCTGTACCGTATGCTTGATCCCAATCCTGACAAACGAATCACTCTTGATATGATTATAGAAAATGATTGGTTTGTGAAAATCTCTTGCTGTCAAGAACCTTGATTCAGAGTAATATTATGTATAACCCTCATTTTACCCCCACCCCAATTTGTAAATAAGTTTTTTTATAAGGCATCATTATTTCATATATAAATCATTTTACATGTTTTTTTTTACCCAGATTAAATAAAGTATGGTTATTTTATACCACATGATGTATCCTTTTTTTTTCTTATATTGATGATCAGCATTTTTGTTTAGATTAAAGTGTTCACGTAAATAAATGACCTCATAAGTGAAAAAAAAAATAAAGGGGAGAGGAAAGGATTACCAATGCCAAATCCATCTTTCAAAGCCTTATATCGATGTTAATCATGTAAAAGTACAATCGAATGCTATCTCTTGGAGTGTCTATAAATTGTTATCTATGTACAAATACAAAAAAAAATAATATTCGTAAGAAAAGTACTAGCAAAAAAAAAAAAAAAGTTTTATGATTTAATATTATGGTACAACTTTAAAATGGATGGTCAGTCGAGTCAAACTGCAAACATATGCAGTCATTTGGAATAACGTAATTGATATACTATACTCAAGATTTTAGTAAAGAAAAAGAGTGTAATAGTCGATATTTATTATTGTTATTATTAGAAAATAGTAATGCTATGAATTGAAAAGGATGGATACATTACAGAATATAAGCAGCAGAATAAAAAAAAAATAAAGCATAAATCACAAGAGCATCTGACTAATATTCCAATATAATAGATTATTCATGACAGCTATTATTTTGTCATTTGTAAAGTTTTTTTAATCAGGCTTTTTTTATTCTTTTCGGTTATTGTTGCAACCGATAAAACATCAAGTCATTTCAAAACGTGGTATAAAACAAAACGTTATTCAGCACCGTCATTATTATTACTATAATCAGTAACGCCTGTTTCTAAATCCACCGGTCTTGCCCCAGATGTTGCTTCGTTTTCTGTCACTGGCACCTGTTCGTTCTTGGTGCATAAATCTGCTGGAAGACCACGGTAATAATAATTTCCCGGATCCGGATTGCAGTATGTATCAGCCGGAATTCCAAGATGCTCAAAATCTGTTTTTGCACGCTCTGTCCATTCAATTCTATCCTCCGGCGTAAATGCAAATTTGCCTAAATTGGCCCAGTAGTAAGCTTTAAGAAATCGGATTTCTTGTATAAAGTGCATTTCAAAGGCTCCATGTTTCAGTACCTTTGAGAGGCCCATCAGTATTCAATGTTATTCCCTTTTTTTGATGTTTATATTACCATATATCCTTCGACAATACGACGAGTCGTCATGTATGGAAGTGCACGTGCTAGATAAAGACATGGCTGTGTAAACTCCCAGAATTTAACTTGCTGAAAAGCATGATTTAATCGTGATAACCCCAGGATAAATTTTTCATAGTTTCTAAAGTCACCATTTGATAATAGATCTATTTGCCCGTCTTCTACCATACAGTAGAGCCCCATGGTGGCAAATATTAAACCGAAAATAGGAAATATATTTGCTAAAAACAAGGCATTGATATTTGATCAAAAGTAGATGGGGATATTTGGACTTACGTGTTACAGTTAATAAAGGTAGAATGTCGATAAGCTTCTGAATGTGTCTTCTTGCTAAATCATATGTGTGTATTCTCGCATAATAGCACACTAAAGTACCATGGATTGCAATGCAATTATAATCTGCCGCTTCCCTGACATGAGCCTCTAATAAAGCGACATAGGGAGAGCAATCACCCATACGATCCATCACAATGGCACTTCCTATATTATAAACACCCAACCAAATCTCTGCCTCAAAATCACCATTACTATGCGCAGTGTCCGCCATTTGTTTCAATAAGGCCATGTCTGTCGAAGACTTATCAAACGCACCTTCAAAAATACGCATCGTAACAACAAGTCCCACAGATCGATAAAATGCCTGGCAGTCCGTTACCACACCTAGCGTTCTAGAACCCTCTATCGACTGATATAGTAAATCCCGCGCGTTAGTAAATTTACCGGCAGCGAAGCATAGCAGCGCACAGATGGTCAATGTGCCTGGATCAACTCTATCTGTATTCATCTGATGAAGCGCTTTTGCGATGTATAGAATACTGTTTTCCTTTGCATCATTTAACCAACATAGGAGTGCATATCGTGCTAAAAACAAGGCATAGTATGGGCCAGTGTCACCCAGCTTTTCGCAAGCGTTTAATCCAAGTAGACATGAATAGAGAAAATCGCGTCCAATACCAGTGTAAAGGTATATATTCGAAAGTTGTGCCATGATTTCCACCACACGCTCCCCATGCTCCCTTTTTGCAGTTGTCGAGTAATTTCCAAACACGCCCCAGTTACGATGCTGGTATTGACTGAACCGATTTTTCCAAAACTTGAACTGAAATTCAAACTTCGTCTTTGGCCAAGGCTCACCCAGACACTCAAGGGCCTTGAAGAGGAAAACTTCTCCTTCCTTTAGCTTTGTTCGCATCGTAAAACAAACACCGAGCTTTCGATAAATATCGCTCAGGTGAAGCGCACCAAACTGTTCAAGCAAGTCTTCGTTTTCATCCAAGATTTTAGCAACTTTCTGTAAGTTAATTGTTGCTTCTGCCAAGAGGTAGTTTTGCATATTTTGCTCGGCCAACTTTTCAAGGTAATAAAGTTGCTTTCCTTGAGCGTCAGTCTGCAAGTAGTGTCGTGTGATTTTTCCAAGTAATTCATTGTAGTTTTCTCGGTTCAGTTGTTTTTCGTAGTACTTTGCGAGCGCTCTATGCATACCGGTACGTGTCTGGTAGGATACCATATCATATAGGCATTGTGGAATGGTGATGTGTGTAAAGGTATAAATCTCGATACCACTTTCAACGGGATTTCCGTTATCGGCATGCTCTAAAAAACGATACACATCAAAATTCTTGATGTGTGTCTGTACTTGATCTGCACTGTTGTCTTTGAACATGTAATTATTTGCTCTGATGACCGAAGCGACTTCGTAGATTGTAAAATATTGATCTAAGCAGCTTGCAACCTAAAAACGATTTATTAGAAAAATAAATAACGAATATATGCTATATTGCTTACTGTTAAAAATTCCTGGAAATTTGAATCAAGACGATCAAATTGCATCTTGATGATTCGCTTATAATCAAAATTTCCTAATAGATCATCGAGATCGAAGCGATTACTACTCGGGACAAGTTCACCTTCAACAACAGTAACATGGTTGAAATCTTTTAAAACAATAGCCATGCGTCTATTTTTTATTTTATTTATTTGTTTGTTAAAACTAAAGAACAGTCTAATTTTATACACAATACACTTACTTTACATAAAGGGGGTTTCCTCCTGTACGTTTCTAATATCAAGAGTGAATATGACCATCGTAACTTCAAAAAAAAAAAAGATGATGATGTTTATATTCATACCTGAATTACATCTACAATTGCCTTATTGATACGATTTACACCACTATCAAAATTCTGTAGAATGATTTCACCAATCTCTGCTTGCCCTAATCCATATAGTTTTATTTCTTCGTATGATCCAATCGCTCTATAGTCTTCTACAAAAGTGACATTATAATCTTTCATAGGCCTTGTTGCCATTAAAATCATCACTCGCTGACACTGTTCATGTATTTGTTGAAGTATACGAATAGATCCGGTATCGGCCCCTACAAAGAAAAAAGCGAGATCAGGTTTTTATTGATGTATATATGTAGCTACCACTTACACTGAACATCATCACACACAAATACTAATCCAGCATGCTTCGATATGTACAAGACTATGCGTGTTATGACACCAGTTAAAAGAATATCTCTTGCCCTTCCATCAAGCAAACGGGTATATCTATTTTCATCCACATCACTTAAAGTCGTGAAAATGACTTTAAAAAGAGGCATATATCCCTCTTCCTCTCCACACTTTTGTAAACATCTAGATATCAGTTCAATCACTTCATTCGCGACGATTTGATTTGAATTCCGTCCCACAGATTCAGGTACAGATGTATATGATGCTAGACGACGGAACCATTCGCGGTTGTTTGGGAAGCTTGTTGAGGAAGGTGAATTGGAGGATGCTGTTGTCTCAGTAGAGTGAACTGATTTTGGAAGGGACTGTGATATATTGCTGGCAACACTATTGGTTTTTATGCTGCGGGCTGATTTTTTGTGGGGTATCCTGTCCGAATCTGCAATCTCAAACAATCCCAGCATTAGATTTCTTAATAAATAGTATTTACTTCCTTTCTCCACTATAAAATGTAAATATTGATAAGTATAAATAAATTATATATCAAATGAATTCATAAATACCTTCTGTTGATGATGACCAGCTTTAAATGGAAAGGGTTTGTATTAAAAAAAAAAAAATGTATGATCAGATAATCGCATTTGATTCTCTTTCTAAACAAATCTACTTACCAAGTTAAAACACCGAGCGACACAATCTTTTTTTGAAGGTTATTACAGAAGAAACTTTTTCCTACACCTGAAGAACCCGAAATCACAAGGGCATGATGATTTGGTGCTTTATTCCAGTCTTCCACAATATCAGTTGCTTGCTTCATTTCTAGCTTATAGCCAATAAAGTCGCTTCCCTTCTCGACACTTAAAACAGGAACTTGATTTTTTCTTTGGGACGGTCCAAACTTTTGAATACCATAAATAGGCGCTGTTTTTACTTTTCCTTTCATAAGGTGTTCACCATGATCTTCAAATTCGCATAAGCCACCTATTTGGTTTTTGGTAGCCAGGTCACACACAACGTTTCTCTTTGAAAAAGGAAATTTGAGCATACGCACAGCAACGACGATAGTGTCACCAGCAATGCTTGGATCACGTCGATGGGGACTATCGTAAGGTAACACTGCGGTGAAAATCATGCCTGTGGATAGCGAAATGGCATAATCTTGATAATCCAGATCGCAATAGAAATCCTTGATTTCTAAAGCAGCTTTTGCTGCAAAGACTGCTTCACGTTCGTGAGAAAGGGGTGGAAGACCAAAAACCACCAATAGCGTCGCGCCTTTGTTTAAAATTGCATATGAGTGCTTTTTTTATTAACAATAAATATAACGCCACTACCAACATTACCTTTATCATCAATCGCAAACTGCTGAAGCATGCCTTCGTATTTCACTAGAATCTGAATAGCAACCAAAACAGCTTTTTGGACGTTGTATAAGCCTTCTTTGGTAGTAACATCTGTTTTTCCTAAACTGACAAACATAATCGTTACATCTCTAAATTGGGCTGGGAGAGTATCATCAATGCTGTGCCGTAATCTGTAAAGCGCGCTTCTGTTAATATATTTGAAGAAATTCGCATTGGAATTGATGGGTATATTCATGAAAGATGTATTGCGTATGCGAGGAATAAGCGGCTCCACTTCAAGACGTGTTCCGTGGGTGTATAATCCAGGTAGCGACCTTAGATAATCGGAATTACTATTTCCTACACCACTTCCTTTTCTACTGTTTGTGCCTGTACTGGACCGAGAAGGAGGGCGTGATTTCCGTAAGGGGATTCTATCAACAATATCGTTTATCACATAAAATCGTCGCCTTGGTTCAAATACCAGAGCTAGTGACTGGCGTCGGATAACTTCATAGGCCGATTCAGTTAAGCTCATCTCGCCAGCTTTTGCAATCGATAGTGCTTCATCCAATGCATCTACTACCGGACCTCCAACTGCATACTCCAATCTTCCATGATATTCCAAGAAAAATTCATCCATGACAACATTTGGACCAGATGGGTTTGTGGTATTTGCATTATCTGTACGTAGCTGAGGAAAACTGGCTGGGTGTTGGGGTGTAGCTGATTTACGCGGGTCGGTATCGCCCAAGATGATATTTGTCACATTCCCACAAGAAAGAGCCATGTGAAGCTCTAAATCGATTCCACTGTCTTGATTTATGTGTTTTGTTGTTTTATCACTCACATCACTCTGTTTTCTTTTCTTGTAGTCTTTTTTTATGCCTTGTTTCTTTTTACCATTGTTAAAATTCATAAAGCAGTTTTTCCAATAATCGACTGAGGTCATTCCCTCTTTTCTAGATATAGATCTATCGCCGCTGCTTTTTTTACTATAATTCCCATTGTTTAGATCTGTATTTTGACTAGAGCTGGAGTCGTTTGCTTCTCTGTTTGGATCCATTGCATCAAATATTGCCTCTTTGCTTTCCCTTTCTTCTTCGTAAGGTGCTCTGTGTCTTGATCTTTCCTCTGCAGTTAAATAAACTCTGTAATGTGAAAGTCTAGCAAGTAATTGAAGTCCGCATTCAAGCGCTTTTCGTACTAAGAGGTTCTTTTTTCGTTCAGAAATTTCATCTTCATCCTCTCCAAATAAAGTGCTTTCATCTGAATCTCGTCTATCTGAATGGCTGAAGGGTTGAAAACACACGAGGATAGCATCACCTAAAAACTATTTGACATAATACACAGATGTATAGATGTATAGATGTATAGATGTATATATATGTACATATTAGATAAGGATAAGAATTCAGTTATTTTCTGAAACCCAATTTATTGAAATGGTATTCATTTTATTCACCTTGACCACATCACCTCCATAATACTCAATTATTTCAATGCACTAAATAATTGCATTTCAACTTTTGTTTGTTTATTTGTTTATTGTTTATTTTTGTACTACCTCTCCCATATAAGTGCCTATTTCCAGAGCAATCGCTTCTGCACCAGAATCACCTTTTTCAGTTGCTTTGGTAGTTAACTTGAGGTTTATCAAACATTTAATTTTAATTATTTTTTCTTTAAATTACAAGCTGTATTGAAACCGTTCACTTACGGTGCTAAATCCTATTCATATCATTTTGTATTGTTTTGCATAAATTGATTTGTTTTTTCCATCTATTTTCAAAATAGGATATTGTTTACCTACAACGTCAATCATAAGCACCACTCCAAACTGTGTTTGACTATATGGCACTTTTATATCCTCAACATTTCCGTGTAGTGCACGTACATACTTTGTTTTATAAAAACAAAAGTTAGAGAAAAGGTCATTAGAAGAAAAGTCATTTCAAACAAAAACAAAAGTGAATACTTTAAACACCACAAATAAGAATAAAAAAAAAGACATACTTTAGATATGTAAGGCGCAATATTGAACATGAGAAAGCACAAAGTAAAATAAAAAGAAAGGAAAGAATGGTTTGAACTTTTTTTTTTTTTTGTTTCTGGAGAACTTTTTTTAAAAAAAAAGAACTGGCACCTGCATTATCACCTGTTTAGTGGCTTTTCATATTCAAAGATCGCAACGTTGCTTTAAACCAAAATGCTTATTTTCTGGAAAATCAACCGGAAAATGAAATATTTGGTTTCAGGTGCCACTTTTCAGGCGACCTGTTTGGAACTTTGGAACCAAAAACAGTAAATCCCTTGCTTAGGTAATGCGTTCATATTTTTAAATTGACGATCGAGCCAAGAGGATTAATTTTTATAAATCAACAACGCTAAAGACTGATATACATGGCGCTGTCAGATAAAATCTATTACTCGGTAAACAAACAGGTCAGTTGCTATTTATCTTGTGAGGATATAAATATGAATCTACATCATACTCTTTTGAATATAGCGCTTAAATCTCTGTTGTTGATTAACGTTATTTCAAACAAATAAATAGAAACATAGCCTTTACTATTTGAGTAGCTTTTAGCCTTAACCATAAGATTCTAAACTTTATCATTAATGAAAGCTTTTATGGGTTAAAAATATATACTCATCAAAGTTTATTGTGCATTCAGTTTCCTATTTATCAAATGCTTTTATAATGCAGTTATTGGGGGTACATTTGAAAAGTATAGAAAGACACCCAAATAAACGCTTAGTAAACTAACTTTACAATTCGCCGTTAGTATGGCTGAGCTTTCAAACAAATACGCCATTAGATTCACTGTCCTCACCTGATGAAAGACATTAAACTCAGAATCATGAAGAGCTATATCTACGGAGTTCATAGGAATTTTGAAAATAATTTAAGGTATGTAGAAATAACAATGTATGATTAATATGTAGAATGATTGGACTTCTTTTACGAACTCCCTATGAAAACACAGCCTCATCTTGTATCACAAATAGTTTTGTTTTTCTTTTTTAAAGAAAAACAAACAAATATATCTATGGTCCTTTTTTTCTCCTTTCTTGATTATTTTGACTCAAAATGAAAAAGAAAAATCCACAATGTATGTAAAAGAAACATTAAAAATTGAATATTTTAATAATAGAAAGCAAAAATCTCTAATAAAATCATATTATTAAATTTAGTTGAACCACTTGAGAAATTTTCAAATCTTGATCCCAGTGTTATTAAAAAAGCCAGAGAAGGAGATTCATTTTCTCAACTTGATATTGGTAATTTAATATTCATGTTTACTTCTCTCCTCTTCCTTGTTTTAACTTGAGTTTACCATTATCAATAGGCCAATTTTACTACTCATCAGCCAAATTGATTGGCAATTATGGAGAAGCATTTTATTGGCTTACATTAGCTGCAGAACAGAAAAACATGAAGGCCGAATTTATGGTTGGCGACCTATATGCACTTGGAAATGGCGTTGAAAAAAACGAATGTATCGCCTATGAATGGTACATGAAATCTGCTATCCAGGGTTACCCAAAAGCCTTGACACGTTTACATAACCTGTATCACAGTGAAAAGAGCATGGCTTGCCGTGGACAGAGAGATTCTGGAGAAGAAAAATGGGATCATCCTATATTCAAAAAGCAAAACAACATCCGCGAACTAAATGAATACCGATTACAACAACTGCAACCTATATTAACTGAAGTAAAGAAATACTTTGAATATCTATTCAACGATCTTCGAGAGAAAAACACGGAAGAAGCCTATCTGACATTAGGTTTTCTCTATCAACATGGTTATGGTATCAGAAAAAGCACTTTGCGGGCTCTAAAGTTTTATACACTTGCTGCTGAAAAGGGGAAAACCGACGCGCAATATAACCTTGCTGCTCTCTATCACCAAAACCATGACATGAAATGGAACTACCGCGAAGCTTTTAAATGGTACACCAAAGCCGTTGAAGGAGGAAGTACCTGTGCCAAAAATGGACTTGCCTTTTTGTACCAACATGGTCTTGGTGTTGACATAAATTACCAAAAAGCCATAGACTTGTACACCTGTGCAGCTGAGAAGCGTCATATCCAGGCACAGGTTTCACTTGGCTGTATTTTTCGAAAGGGGCAAATTGTAGATCAAGATTATGTCAAGGCAATAAAATGGTACAAAGAAGCCGCTATGGAAGGAAGTACAATTGCCCAAAATTGTTTAGAGTCCCTCCATCACATCAAAATCTTCTCGGATGCTGAAAAAGCCAAATTTTATAACCAAGGTGACTGTGGCGTATACTCAAAAAATAGCTTATGCTTAAAACTCTGGGAGGACATAGCAAGTGTTGAAGACTTTTCCAACCTGGATAAACTAAGAAACCTGGCCATGCGAGCCATGAGGTCAGATGGACATGCTATGTTTGAAATTGGCTTAAAATACTACGATGGACGTCAATTTAAACACGATGCAGATGTTGCTTTCAGGTGGATCCGTAATGCTGCCAAAACAGAACTGGTTAAAGCACAGTGTAAAATGGCCGAAATGTATAAAAATGGTGATACCATCGAACAAAATTACCATAAATCATGTATTTGGTATGCAAGAGCTGCAAAAAATGGCGACGCCAGGGCTCAGTATAATGTTGGTCAGATGTACTACCATGGGTTTGGTGTAAGAAGAGATCCTCTGGAGGCCAGCAGATGGTACATTTTTGCCGCTGAAAAGGGGAACAGTGCTGCCCAATGTCAGCTCGGTGTATTATATGAAAGAGGTGAAGGCAGGCGTCAAGATATCGACACCGCAGAAGAATGGTACTTGAAATCAGCTAAACAAAAAAATGCCGATGCAATTTATAGACTTGGAAGATTGAAGGAGAATGGAGATAAACCTGATTTTGATCTCTCTCTCATTTTATATAAAAAAGCAGCATCTTTGGGATCAATAAACGCTCAGCTCTACTTGGCACGCTACTACTCGAATGAAAAAAAACCACAACTCAACATCAAGGAGTCTTTCAGATATTACGAAATGGCCTCTATCCAAAATAACCCAGAAGCCAAATATAAACTTGCTGTCCTGTGCTTACATGGCGATGATATTGACCAAGATTTCATCCGTGCATATAAATTATTCAAAGAGTCTAGTACCCTTGGATATAAAAACGCAGAAAACATCTTTCAGACACCAATTGATTACAGTAGAACGAATGATATCGACTATAAAAAACTGGAAGTGATGTTCAAAATAGTCTGTCGGAACGACATCGCTTCGCTGGAGTACAACTTGGGGCTCCATTGTGAATCTGAAGCCAGATATATATACAAATCATCTTCTCGTAGACGCAATGTAAACAAACCACAATCAAAATACTGGTATGAAATGGCCGCAGCAAAGAATAATGCAAATGCTCAATATCGCCTGGGTGTGATGCATGAAGAGGATAACGAAATCTCCCAAGATGTCTCAAAAGCAGTAGAGTATTATCAACTAGCACGTGGAAATGGAAATGCTGAAGCTATGTACAGATTGGGTTGTATGTATTTCGATGGTCATGGTGTTTCCCAAAACTTTGAAAAGGCTTTTCATTTATTCAAGGAGGCTGCTGCTACTGGACACGAATATGCAATTGCATTTCTAAACTTGGAGAACGAATTTATAACGATCAAAAATTACACCAATGTTGTTAAAATGTTTGAAGTAGGAGCTAATTCTGGTGATATAACTGTACAGTATCAGCTCGGTAACCTAAACTTGGACAATGAGGCACCAACAAACAATGTCCATGAAGCGCTAAAATGGCTCTCGATAGCATCTGAAAGAGGATACATAGAAGCTTCGTATCGTCTTGGTCGTTTGTATGAAGAAGGGACTGTGATAGATTATGATTACCAGAAAGCAATTACTTTGTACAAAACCGCTGGGGAAAAGGGACATGCAAACTCGTTATACCGATTAGCGCGGATCTACCATCGTGGCAGTGGAGTCGCTATTGATAATTTAAAAGCCTTTGAATTTTATAGTTCTGCTGCAGAACATGGGAACCAGTTGGGTCAATTGGCAATTAACGTCACAAGTAAACCGGTCTGGGAGTACAGGAGAAGTAAATTAAGCGATGGCCAAACGTATGACACTTTTGATTATGATGAGCATTTCCAAATGTGGGAATGTGTCGCGCAACAAGGAAATGCGAATTTACAATATGAAATTGGACGTGTATATGAAGAAGAAGGAGATCCTGATGTTAACTGTCCTCGAGCAATTGAATGGTATAGAAGAGCCACAAAACATTCGCATCATCTGGCGTTGCTTCGGTTGGGATCACTTTATGAACTGGGTACTGGTGTACAACAAGATTATTTAATAGCATTTGATTACTATGAAAAAGCAGTCAAAGCTCACAACATTGATGCACTGTGTCACTTGGGCGTTCTCTATCAAAATGGTAATGGTGTAGAAAAGGACTTTTCAAAAGCACTTAGCTACTATAAAAAGGCAGCAAAACATGGAAATAACAGGGCTCTATTTATTCTGGGAACAATTTATGAAAATGGTGAAAACGTGACAAAAGATTTTCTGGAAGCTTTCAGGTATTATACCATGGCTGCAGCACTAGGATATGAGGAAGCTGAGCTCCATGTTAACACTCTCTGTAACCAAATGTCCTCAGACAGCTTACTTTATCGTAAACGGTTCCGTCTTTTATCAAGCAGAATCGACCTAGACAAGTATGCAGATCAACCGAAGCGCTCATTTTTAGGAGAAGTATACTACAAGCTGGGGCTTATGTTTTATGATGGCTATGGTACCCCTATTAACTATGAAAAGGCATGGAACTGCTTTCAAACATCTGCCAATGCATATGGTGAAAGTAGAGCCAAGGAGTTCCTAACCCTTTTACCTCGAGATATTGATATATCAGAAAGAGCATCTTTTTTGAAGAGATTGGAAATGTCGGAAACGGTAGCTAAACAATTGCCACACAAACATATACATCAATTGGCTATGATTTACTACGATGGGAGGTGTATAAATTTGAATAAGGTGGAAGATGACTCAGAAAATGAAGTAGTCGAATCGAATGATTGTAAAGCATCCTTCTATTTTAAAATGATCACTGGCCAAGAATCATCAGGTACTTGGATTGATAAATGATATAATTAGGAGCTATTTTCTAATTTTTTTTTAAATAAATAGATGTCCATGAGCATTATTCAAATAGCAGCTTCTACTTGGGAATGGTCAGCCGTATAAATGCGATTAGTAAAAACGATAACTCCTATATGCTATATTATCTAGAAAGTGCTAGATTTGGAGGACATGATGCCGCAGATCATCTTTTACAACTTTTGGAAAATAAAGACGATGACGAATTCAATAAATTAGTCATGAAATGGCACCAAGAAAATAGCCACTCTACTGATGTCGAAATCATATATAACCTTGGTTGGATGTACTATAATGGTGTCGGTACCGAAAAAGATTGCGATAAAGCATCCCACTACTATAAAAAAGCGGCTGAAAAAGGACATGGCACTGCTCAATATGAATTGGGTAAAATGTATTTCAGTGGTTCCGGAACCTTCCAACAAAATTATCTCGCCGCTATTGAATGGTTCAACAAAGCTGCAGAGGAGAATATACCAAGCGCCAATTTTTATTTAGGAACCATCTATATTAATGGTTTAGGCGTTGACATAAACTACACCGAAGCACTAAAGCATTTTGAAATCGAAGCAGAAAATGGAGACTGTGGGTCTGAATATCAAATTGGGCGCATATACCGTGGAGGTTTTGGTGTCGAGAAAAATATGACTACAGCAATTCAGTGGATCGAAAAAGCAGCAAATAAAGATGATGTCATGGCCAATAACTGCTTGGGAAATATTTATTTTAATGGCGAAGGTGTCGACAAAGACTATAACAAAGCATTCAAGTACTATGAAATTGCAGGCAAACTTGGGTCCAGCACTTCACAGTTCCAAATAGGACTCGCATATGAGCAGGGCTATGGAGTCAGTATAAACATCGATGAGGCACTCTACTGGTTTAAAAAAGCAGCACAACAAGGACACGTCGAAGCAAACTACAATTTGGGCAATATTTACTTTGAAGGGCAAATTGTCGAAAGAGATTATAAAAAAGCATTGGAATATTATAGTGTTATTTCAAATCAAGGCTTTAGTAGAGCTCAATATAAAATGGGTATCATCTACCTCAATGGTCACGGAGTTGAAAAAGATTATATCAAGGCAATCAAATGGCTCAAGGAATCAGGAAAAAATAACGATGCTCAAGCGAACTACCATCTAGGACGAATCTATTTTTATGGTTTTGGTGTCGATATCAATTACGAAAAGGCATTTAAACATTATTTGCTTGCGGCAAAAAAGGGAGACAGAAGCCATCAACTTACTGTAGGCTCCATGTATCTGAAAGGCTGTGGTGTCGAAAGAGACTATAATCTGGCTATTGAATGGTTTCGAAAGTCTGCAGAACAAGATAGTGCTAATGCAAACTACTACCTAGGTCGAGTATATCTCTATGGTCAAGGTGTAGACGTTGATAATGAGAGAGCATTCAAATACTTTAATACTTCGGCTGAAAATGGTCTTTCCAGTGGTCAATATAAAATAGGGCATATGTATGCTTCTGGATGTGGCGTTGAACAGGATGACAAAAAGGCAATGCAATGGTACAAAAGAGCGGTGAAAGAACATGTTGGTGTAAATTACGATATAGGAAACCTCTATTCCTTTGGCAATTGTGGTAACAAAGACAACAAGGAAGCTTTCAAGCACTACGAACTTGCGGCTAAGCATGGGCACGTTGATGCACAGATTCGAATCGGTTTTTGCCACTTTTTAGGTCATGGCGCGGATAAAAACGAGGAGAAAGGGATACAATTGTTAAAAGACTCGTCGGATACAAGCGGTCTCACGCAAAGTGCTCTTGGCAGCCTGTATCACTCTGCTAGTACCCGGAATCAGGACTTCTCGGAAGCTCTAAAGTGCTATCGAAAATCTTCCAAAACTACTAAAACTGGTGACGCTTTTCGATGCATAGGTTTACTTTACGAGCATGGTGACGGCGTAGAGCAAAATTACGATGAGGCCTTAGCATACTACAAACAGGCTACAGAGCAAAACAATATTGGTGCTTACTACAACCTTGGTTTATTATACTACAACGGAAGCGGCGTAATCAAGAATTATGTAACTGCGTTTGAATTATTTAGTAAAGTAATAGAAGAAGAGATGAAAAAAGAGCGTGTGTATCTTCATATTCAAGTTAAAAGCAAGTATTTTTTCAAAAAGCAAAGAATCTACTCGTTGGTGCCTGAATCGTTTATACATGGAGAAATACATTATTATCTTGGTAAAATGTATAAAAGTGGACAAGGTGTTTGTGTTGACTATACAAAAGCATCAAGTCATTTACAAATTGCTACCTCGCATGAAAATGAAAAATGTATGAAATCCCGCAAGATTAGCAGCTACCTGAACACATTTACCAAACATCGAAATTTTGTTGTGTTGCCTTTGGTGTTTTTCTATTATTATTATCGTTATCGTTGGCGTCATCATTAAATAAAAAACAAGTTTTATTATTAACGAAATATAATAACATAACAATAGTAATAAAAAAAAATCGGGAATCGAAATAAAATTATAGAGCCAAAAAAATGAGATGACGTCGGCAATAAGCTGAGATTGCCCAGCCAGGGTCGACTATTTGAAGTATATACTTGAGCATTTTGGACATTTTTCTTTAACCTACATTACTCTCCTCTTGTCATGCTTTTCTCTCGCCCCCTTTTCCAGGCTGTTACCAAGGTAACGCACTTTTCTTTTTTTTTTGTTGATTTGTTGTCATGAATAAATACATTGCACTAATGATAACCAATGACAATAACAACCTCACTGGACGCCACTCTAAAGCAAATGACATGAATCACTAAAAACAACCCTTTTTTCTTAATTTAGGCTTCCACTGGTCTTGCCGGTGTTGCAGTTCACCAAACCCCTCGCCCTCACTTGATCCAAACCTACAACAACACACTCGAGGCTCTTACACGTCTTCCCGCCAGTGCTGTTTACAGACAGTCAGTTGAATCCATGACAAAGCACCGTTTGTCCATTGTCGAATCCACCGAAAATGTTGCAGAAATCGAACAACAGATCGGTGTTGGTCAGATCGAGGAAGTTATTTTCCAAGCTGAAGACGAGCTCAAGTTGGTTGGAAAGATGGAAGAGTGGAAGGCCTGGGAGCCTCTTGAGGTTCCTATTCCCGCCAACCAATGGAAGTATCCCACTAAGGAGTAAAAAGGAATTGATCAACACAAACAACCTCTTTTATATTGTAGAATGAAAAACAAAAAATAATAATACGGTTATTGGAGACATACACACACACGCACTTTATATAAAAAAATATAAAAATCATTATTTATTTTGGAATTACGATTTAAATGTGGGGCAGACCTTGTTGTTATGTTATGTTTTTCTTGTTTTTCTTGTTTTTCTTGTTTTTTATTATTATTGCAAGTAAAGAGGGTTTCTTTCATCATTAAAATTTCAGACCAAAATATGCCTTTTCAGCTATTTTAAAAGGGGATTGTATAAAATCTGAAAGCACACATTAAGACGTATATAAAGAGTAAATAAGGTATTTAGTTATATGTATATTAGCATTTTATTATTGTTACGTTGTTTATGTATAAAAGAGAAGATAAAATAGGAAATATAAGAATAAAAATATGTACGTAAAAAACCAAACAGCTCTCAAAGCTTGTATATAAATGCGGTATTTTCTTTATCAGTCAAATCATCATTGACATCAACAGCTACCGGGTTAGTAATCGCTAATCTTCTCTTGTTCTCACGTGCTCCGAGTTGACGGTTAATGAACAACATGACAATGATAGCAGCAACACCAACACAGTAGATAATCATACCAGTTTTGTAAACAGGTGCTTCTTTTTCAAGCATCACAAGAGGACCAATAAAGTTACCAAGGGTATAGAAAATCATGTTTGTTCCATTGTAGAAAATCTTCTTTGTATAACCTACGACATTGGTTGCGACCAAAGTCAAAAGCATAACAGAGGTACCGTTCATGGCCCAAGCAATAAAGTAACCTAATAATTTGATTCCGGTGTTAGGAAGTGTAGCCAGAAGAATCACACCAATAAGGGAGATTGTACTGCAAAAAGCTGCAGCAATAAATAGTTGGCCGCTTTTACGTGCAATATATACAGCAATGGCACAAAAGCATGCTGAAGTAAAACCACTAGGAAGTTGAAGTAAAATAGCTTCTTGAGACTATTTAATATAATAGGAACCAATGGTGTTGTTAGTATCCCATTTACACAAGTATAAACATCCCTCCCAAAAATAAAATAGAATAAAATACTTACAGAGAAGCCTAGATTTTTAACAATCAACGTACTAAACACAACGAGACCGCCATTATGAAGGTTATTACATAAAGTGGAGAATGCAAGCAACCAAAGACGTGGCTCTCTCAGGGCTTCCCACACATGATGCATTTTAATCTTTTTCACACGAACCACAGCATTATCACGAGTTCTTTCTTCCATAATGACTTTTTCTTCCTCGGTCAATCTCAATACTCTGGCATTAGGTGAGTCAGCAAGGAATAAGAACGTAAGGATACCAAATAGTGCAGTCATAGATCCGTATACGATATACAACCATCTCCAAGATGCAATACCGTATGCATTATTAATATAAGACATACCATAGGATACTGTTGCTCCAAAGATAGTACCTGAAATAGTGCAAAAATAATGTTAATTAAGGCAAGAGAGATAGTATTATACACAACATACCGGCACCATTTGAGAACCAAAGAAAACCATATGCTGCAGATTGCTCGGATCTTCTATACAGCGTATTGACGATAATCAAAAGAGACGGGTACGTTGCCGCTTCAAAAATTCCTAGTAAGACACGACACGCTGCTAGTTGTGCAAAATTGTTACATAATGATGTGCATGCCATAACTACGCCCCAGAAAATGAGAACTGTGCCAAGATAACGACCCACGGGTAACTTTTGTAAAAAGTAGTTATTGGGAATCTGAAAAGCAATAAAACCGAGATAGAAAAATGAACCTAGCCAACTGTATTGAGAACCTGAGAGGTTGGTATCCTGAATCATTCCAAGAACAGCAGCAATACTAATTGTGGATTTGTCAACAAACTACGTGTGGGTCAGAAAAAAAAAAGGAAAAGGAAGAAGGTCATGAGGTTTAATATACGCTCAACATATATGGTAAAATAATGTAAAATAAATACCTGAATAAAGATAATAGCACCAACAAAAGGCATCAGAGTATAATTGATTTTGCGAACCAATTTCTTCTCAGCCTCACTTGTTACAAAGGGTAAATCCTTTGATCCGTCCTCACTATCCGTTGAAGTGACCTTGTCACTACTATGGAAGCTGGTAGCCTTTTCATCCACGAGAACCTCTGTTTTTTGTACATTCCTTTGATGTACTGAATCAGTTAATTCACCCATTTAATTTTTTATTTTATACAGTCAAAAGGGATATAATTAAAAAGAACAATGAGAAAGAAGAGAGAGCAATATTTAGATCGCTTATATATATGCAAATTAAAGAATAGTTATCACAGGGCAATCTTAACTATTGACTAAATTAGCTTCCCCACAATCTAAGTACGATAGATATCAAAAACTTCTCAAGCACAAATAACCTATATGTTATGAAAAAGAAAAACCTTGTTTTATGAGAGGTGTGAATATATCTGACCAAAAAAAGGTGCATCATAATAACTTTAATTTGAATAGAAATGACGGAAGAGCGTTTTATTTGTTCAAAAAGGTATAAAGGTATAAAAGTTGCCTTTCTCACGAATAGTCATATTTCTATATATGCCAATGTCGCTCAATCTTGATCAACCTTCACGTTATTAGTTAATTTGCAAACTTACTTTTTTAAAGTGTGTAAATTATAGTTAATATATCATAAAACTAAGTGAGAATGTTATGTTGACTAGCGTGTGAGATAATATTTTGAATTTGAGACCTATCTATTTATTAGTGGCGTAGTCATTCTCGGTGTTTAATTTAAACACATCCACAGACCCCACATAATAATTGTCGCTCCTATGCGATTGTCTTACATCGATCAAAGATCAAAATCAGCCCCTTTATCCAAGTAGTGATGATGAGCTTTACTGCTCCATTTACTAACAGTTACTGGATCAAGTTTTACTATGCTATATTAAGCGAAGATCCAGATATGAAGAACAACTAAAGTACAAACTTAGAACTCTTTTTCAAAAAAAAAGAACATTAATAGGGATACAAGAATGGACAAATTACACGAAATAATTCCCTAGAGCAGCCCTCCTGTGATGTGATTTTCCTTTTTCTGAGAAAATAAAGCAAAAAGAGTAAAGAATCCGAAGAAATTTGCATTAATCTTTTTTTGGCTCCATACAGAAAAACCTATCATCCTTAAAAGTGATATACAATGACAACTTGGGAAAGTCATTGCCATTTAATATGTTGTTATAACTTTGTTTTTACAGGTAAACATTGAAAGACTATAGAATAATGGTACTGCTCATTGTGTTTTTTTTTCTTTTCGTAAGATTAGTCTTGCATAATCTTTTCAAAATATGTAATGTCTAATGATGATTTTTATTTAGTGTTTTTTGTTTTTCATTTGATCTTTCAAGATATAAAGCCACTTTTTTTAACGATTCTCAAGTTGTCATCATAAACAAAAAACCATTGTACACGCTATCTTTAGGAAAAAAGAAAATGTAGAAGAATAAAAGAAAAAAATGCTCCAAGATCTGACATTTTTATGAGAATTACAATTTTAAATAAAATTACTAATATTTTTTTTTAGTCAGTGAGCGTGTGTGATTTTTCTTTCCACTGTGCCAACTCTTTTTTTTTCCTTTTTCTCCTACTTTTCTTTTTAAAAAGGAAACTTATTATGATCTTCAACATCTCTGCGAATCCGATTTTCCTATCACATTTACTTCTTTTTGGTGCTGATATTATTGCTTACAGCTTGTGAATCCTACTCATCATATTGAAAACTGAGTTTAAATTACTATTAAGCAGAATCAGGAACACACCTTTTTGAGTAATATGAAAAGATCAATGTGTATGCTTATTATATGTGATTACGTGTTCTACAATATATCAAAAATATGAATGAAACCATCATTATTAAGACATACTTTCGTGCAAAAAATAAAATATCACCAAAAAAAAAAAGCAAAAGAGTACGTTCAGACCAAATTAAGAAACATATTATTCCAGAAGATAATCGAGCGTCTTTGGTCGCCTCGTTTATAAGTCTCTTGGGGTGTTCTCAAGCAAAAAAACAAATGCACAAATTTTTTTGGAA
>VCJG01000394.1:12519-23339 GCA_024140375.1 Backusella westeae | reverse complement strand
TTTTTTTTTAAAAAAAAAAAAAAAAACACTTACTCAAAGAATTGATCTAAAAGGGCATGAGTGATGGAACAGGTAACGTTTGCCAAAGCGTTCAATTCCTTCTCTTCTAAATTTGTTTCGAAATTATGGAATACCATCTTGAGCGAAACCAGGACGCGAGGTGCCAACGTATTTTCAAATTCATGTTCGGTCAATATTTTAGCAAATACATGGAAACAAATAGCAAGTAAATCAACTCTATAGTTCTTTGGTGTGATTGCCACAAGCTGTGCTAGTGTATCAAGCGACAATCCCAACAGGCCCGTCAAGTCTTCCTTTGAGCTTTCACTTCGGCGAGTATTAGCTGGCTTGTTTGACAATTTTGGCACATTTTGTAAAAATACATTGATCAGCAATCGCAACAAGTAGTAGAGCTTGGCTGTAGCAGGGAATCCTTCAGGATCTAATGTTTGGTTAAGTATATCGGTTTCTAAATCGTCGCACAAGTAGCTTTCTCCGTAGCTTTGTATTAAGCGCTGTATAATTTCAATAATAACACCTTGAATGGCATATCCTTCTGTTTGAATTAAGCGATCAAATACATTCATCATTTCCAAGAAGATGGCCTTTGGCACAAACTGATTTCCGGCAAGTGTTGGTTGAACAAAAGTGCACAAGGCTCGTAAACAGATTGGAATGGTCGAAGTATCATATTTGTTACTACTAGAACTGGAAATACGAGAAAGACTCTCAATACACAAACCAAATAGAATATAAAAGAGATTGGATGGCTGTTTTCCGGTCTGCTCAGCATCTGGATTGCTCCTAAGCGCTTCGACCATTGAAGGCGCTTGAGTTTCAATCAAAGTAGCAACAGCTTCCATAATTTTCAGCCAAGATCTACGATAGTATGGGAGTACAACATCCTTTGTAGCAGCTGAATACATAGAATCAATACCGCTGTTGGAAGAAGCTTGTACACGCTCAGTTCGAGTTGAAAGTGCAACTATATCAGATTCCAAGCGAATACGAGCATAATCCTGAAGAGAGCGTAACCACATTGGACTTAAAACATTCAAGTTGGGTTGTAAAACCTGTTTTAAGTAGCCTTGTTTTTGACTTGCCACCTGAAGTTCGGCCCAGGCGTTTAATACAGATAGTTTAACCATGACGGACGCGTGAGGACTTAAATCCTTCACTTCACCAACACCGGTCAGTTTTGATTCACTCTTGCATTTTTCGAGGGCAGATGTAAGTAATTTTAAGACGCGGCCCAATTGGTAGAGGTCCTTTACAATACCACTGCCAACATAGATTGCACATACTTTTACAGCAGCAGAAACAATTTCAGAAGAAGAATCCGCCCCGAAAGCAGGAGTAAGAGCTGCACCAATCTGAGCTGAATACTGTTCCAAAAGAAGCATATCTTCTAAATCAGCATCCAAGGTATTTGCAAATTTTTCAATGACTAACTTGAGCAAGTTGATGCCTGCTAAACGTAACTCGTTCACATGGGCAGTTGCAGCTGTGAATGACAATCGGATTAGATCTGGTACACGGAAAACCAAATAATCACCCAATCCTGCCTGCTGACGACGACGACGTGCTGCAATAAGATCAAAGTGCTCGCGAATATGGCTATTGGAAATCAATTGGATTGTCTGCTGAAGACATTCAAGTGCAAATAATTGTGTTCTCCATCGAGGTGGAATTTCAATATGAACAGAGAGTTTAGCCGTCATACCAGAGGCATCAGCAGCTGTTGTTGTAATATCTACATCATCTTCGTCGACAAAGCCGTCAGCATCATCGTCGCCAAAGTCGTCCTCATCGTCATCATCATTTGAAGTATTATTGGTAGTTTCTGGTTTCGATGTCTGGTTAGTATTTCCACCAGCACCAGCACCAGCACCAGCACTTGAGCCAGTGACAATACGCTTTGTGATGTTGACCCATATAGAAGGTTCGGCAACCGCCGTTTCAAGTAACCAATTACGAATGACGTTTTTCACATCAGAAAGTTGAGAATCCGTATCCAGCATCTTGAACAATTCCGTGTCTAGTCCAGGTTGAGCTGCTTTAAAAACAAGCTCGGAATCACGTTGAACCAATTGATAAAGTCCAGTCACTGCTGCCTTTTTGAGTGGTAGATGAAGACTGGAAATTTGACGCTGAAGATAAGGTACCAATTCCTTGACATCAAGATTTTTAGGCGCAAACATCAAGAAGTGTTGTATACAACGGATAGCTTCAACATTGACACGTTCATCTGGTTCTAGTTTTAGTTCCTCTACCATGTTGAGACAAAGTTCTCTGATTTTCGAAGATGTTTGGAGTTCAGGACCCAATGTACCGATCAGTTCATATATGATACGCCCGAATTCCTGATATGCTGAAAAGCCAACCGACATACCGGCGTTGGTGACTGCAATGGAGCCACTGCCTGGTTCATGGGTCTCACTTAGATAAAGTTTGGCTACCATACCAAGAGTACTGTTTACATAACTTGAGAACATCAAACCAGCCGCGCTCACAGTCATGGCCATTGCCTCCAAAGCCCAAGCATGTACCACCGGATGTGGGTCACTACTGAGGGAGAGTAAAATGCCAACAATGGTTTTGAGATGAGCAGCCGCGGCCATTCCACCTACATGACTGTAAATGTAACCAATAGCTAAAGCACAACCTGCGCGCACATCCGGATCACGGTTGCTGACAACCAAATCCACTAAAATTTGCATCTGAGCTGCCACAAAGGAGCCTCCCACAATGGATGTCAGACGTCCAATAGTTTCACTTGCTGCATTTCGAAGATAAGGGTCTGGATGAACTACCACCTCCATTAGAATCTCTTGCACTAGTTGAGTTGCACGAGGACTGAATACAATTGCATCAGACTTTCTCTTTTTGTTAAATAGCATGATATTCTTAAACGAGCCAAGTAAAGCGACTACGATGTTGACCAAAATAGCAGCCCTCTTTGGTGAATTCTTCTCCAATTTGGGATCCTTGACAACCTTCACCATGAATTCAAACGTCGATTCTTGAATAGGAGGAGGCTGATTAGGGAATAATGTGGCAAATAGTTCAATACCTGCATCAATATAAGCGGTAGAAGGTGCAACTGGTTTTGGTATGGAGGATTTCTTTTTCTTTGATTGTCCGTTATCCAAGAGATTTGTACAAACAACAAGAGGATCAAGCTCAAGCGAACCGGTAATAGGTCTTTCGAGTAGCTCTTCAATTCTTTCAAATCGATCCTTGGTCATCCATTCTTTACTTCGATTATTTTCTTCGTTGCCGTCATCGCTTTCTGTGGCCACTTGAATCAGGAAACCTTGCATCTTGCTAGTAACACCATAGCCATGACCATCGGCAGTATTCCACACACTGACAAATTGACCAGGCACGCTACCGGTTACCTGCTGCTGTCCACCAGAAGAAGCAGAGATTTTATCAGTTTCAGTAAATACATTCAGCGAGTTTCTCAAGAGACTGCTGAGTGATGACTCATAGGTAGATAACATGGGTCTGATAGTGATAAAGCATTGGAATATACGTCTACGAAGAGAATAGAATTGATCTACCAATCGAGTTTCATAAGGGACACAAGGAGACATTGTACTAGGCGAATAAGTGGTTGGTGCTGTTGCCAAAAACGCTAGCGTATTATTCAAAAGTGCAGCGATTCTTTTGGCGATATCCAAAGTGACAAGTGAATGGCTGTTGTGCGCCAAAAAGCTATATATTGAACTAATAACACACTCTCTAGTATAGAATAGAAAAGACCATTCTGATTCGGATCGAATGGCATTTGCTTCTTTACCGGTAGGTTTTGGTAAGGTACTTTTCCAAAGTAGCAAGAGCTGAGGTAGATGGATCTTTACAAGGTTGGGACCTAGGCACATGACGGATATAATCAAAGTCCAACCCACTTGCACTTGAACGCTAGCAATCTTGTGATCTTTATGGGTTTGTTTAATTAAATGGCTAGCCAATGACATTGCTCTTGCGCTGAGCTCAAACGAAGTATATATAGGATGGGCTGGAAATACACTCATAATAGCAGATGCGGTGTAAGCATAAGCGATGGTACGCTGGTAGACTTTTGTTGAGGCATTGGGGTTGGCTAGATTACCAAGATTCTTTTCCAATAAGTTTAGCGCTTTTGGTAAAAGGTAAAGTAAATTAGTGGGTACAGAATTACACACGCAGCGAATACACCAGACTGCAGCCATTTGGACAGAGAAACTAGGATGGGTTAACAAGGTAAACAATGGTTCAACTAGCACCTCCTGTCAAGATTGGTATATTAGAAAATAGTGATATAAACTATATATGTATAGTAGCTCGACGATTGTTTTTTCTTTCTTGGGCATTATTACTCTTATTGACAATACTTACTTGTATCGAATTTGCTGCACCTTCTAGCTCGCACACCAATTGGGATATTAAGTTTGTTACACAAATCAAAATATGCTTATTGGGAGCCACTTGATTTGCCATTAATGGTGGCCATTTCTTGATCCAGTTACTCACCAACAATCTGATTGCAGTTGCCTGGCCCTGCTCGCTCAAAAGCCTCTTACCAATGGTATTATGAAGCAAAAAGCTAGCCTGAGCCCTTAAATAAGCACCTTCTGCAGCCGAATATGTTTTCCCATCCAATATTTCATGTAAAATATGTTTACAAATAACCCCATAATTGGTTTCGACAAACTCAGTGCCCAATAAAACGAATAACGTCGCATATGTTTCAATAATACCCGTTTTGACTTCTCGTGATGTATTTGGCTTATTGTAGCAAGTTGATAATTGAGTCAGCATCTCTTCAATTGACATTAGTGTCAAGCCTTTGGTTGCTGCTGCTGCTTCTTCTGCATTCGTTTTTGCACCTTCTCCTGTTGTTGCATGCTTAAGGTTGGGTTTATTAGGATCGGCTGTAGCAGGAGATTGAGTGAATACAAGCATTGTGGCACACAGGGACGATACTGCTCTTCGTACAGGGAATGTAGAACCTTCAAACGCCTTAAAATAATGCTGTAACAAATTTTCTACTTCGACTTGTGTGAAGGACTGAGTTGCATGTTGAATTACTGCTTGCATACACTAAAAATAATAAAGTATTCCATATCAACTTCGATTCCTACTCGTCTATATCAGTCATCAATGTTTTTACCTGAGCACACGCTATTCTCATCACCAATGCTTTATCGACTAGTCCATTTCTCAGTTGTTTCATCAAATCCTTCAATATCTGATCAGTTGCTGCTTTTCCGGCTCCTTTCAGCAAAAGTGTAAACGCTGTTATTGTTTCCAAGCGCAAAAGAAGAGGTTGCTGCATTATTTATTAGTAAACCATGACATGTGCATCATCAAATGTATCAAGACTATACTTACACTGCTGCTCTTGATCAACTTTAAAAACAGTATGGCTGTTTCTGCAAATAGTGACAATACCTATTTTCCCCCAAACAAGGTGAATACAGACGGAAATGCGTACTATATCTAATTTACCTTGCCACCAGTAGCACCCATGATTGCTCCAGTTGTTGCTATAGCAGCACTATCATATTGTAACAGTAAGTTTAAACGGAAAAAGCAGCTTATATTTTCTACTCACATGCGTGTCTCTTTGTCGATATTTTTATTGGCACTAATCAAACTATGTAACGCTGTCACAGTATCAAATAAGGTACGGCTGTCTCCCCGAGTGTACAAAAGGACATAACATCTCCCGATCAAGAAGCGAATGGGGCGGCGAGGTTTTGCAGTTGCCAAGGATATCAAACGAAATAGCGTCTTTTCAAGAACAGATTGCGATTTCTTCAATACATCCTTTTTTTTTAAAAAAAGCAACATGGTTATACACTTTAGGAATGTCTTTCTCGTTTGTATTGACATAAACTTACGACATTAATCGTTTTACATTCACGCTCAACTTGAGCCAACCATTGAAAGACATAGAGCTCCTGCTTTTCACCATTTTCGCTCGATTGTATTTTCTGGTCATCTAGAATGAATACATCCGGAATACCAGTTGGTGGAGTAGATGGGTTGGGTGGTGGCATAATTCGCTTTGCTTTGCCTTCGAGATAGTCTCTATTTATATCGTCACTGTTTAGCACGCGGTGACGACAATGTCTTTATGTATATTAAATGTATGTGTGTGTAAATATACAAATATCACTAAGTGCGCTTCCTTCTTTTACTAAGAAAATAAAAAGGAAAAAGACTGTTCCAAACGGATCCTCAAGCAGAGCTGTTTAACCTTTTTAATTGATATTCCGACAAGTTCGTTCTCATAGAAATGGTGGATTGAATGGCTTGGACCAACGCTAAAATACACAGAAACCAAACCAAAGAGGTTTGCTCTATATTCAACACACCTCAACATGCAATACGTTTGATTATATACAACACCACACTTTCTGATAGACTCACCTCAATGTTAATGTATTGTGGAACGTAGGCTTTATTGTTTTGTGTTTTTAAAAGAGAAAAAGACCTATTTTGGCAAATTATCAGAACCGCTTTTTGAGCAAACTATGAGTTCGACTCTCTCGTTCTTTCTTTTTAGGCATATAAGGCGAATATTCAATTTAGTAGCTTTACTCTACTTTCAATATACTTTTAGAAGTGACATAGGGAGTTTAAATGTTTATTTTACGTTGATATTAACAGTAGCTTATTATTACTAGTAAAGTACAAAACTAGTCCACCCCATTTCACGATCTTCCCATTCGAATCCATGCAATTGAATGAGAATGCCGGAATCCTTGTCATCATTGTTGAATTTATATTCAATCCAACAAGGCATTCGTGTTTGACCACCACCTCCTTTTCGATCTGGTTCCCCCAACAAATTAACAATCTCATGAGCCTGCATTGTGTTTGTTAATCCACACGGTAGCTCTTCATATCGATATTGTTGAAAACCATCACGTGTTTTGCCATTGTATATATCGACAGCATCCAACTTGAGCTGTTGCAGTGTTTCTGCTGGTATAAAGCAAAAAGAGACGCCTAGTTGTTTATAAGCATGGTAAGTGTAATTGGATATTTTTGATATCTCGGGTTTTGTATCTGGTGAAGCAAGTCCTGCTATAAACTGGATAAATTCTGTATCTGTTGGTGAACATCCGAGTAACGCATAAAGTGAATCAGGTGGCGTATCCAAAGGCATTTTGAACAAGTAGAAATACCGTGGAAAAAATAAAATGACAGCTGTTTTTATTTTTTTGCACTCCTTCATGGCTGAGTCCAATTCTAAGAAATAATTCTGATAAGTGTCAGGAGAACCAATGTTATTTTTGAATACCTTAAACTTCCATCGAGTAAACGATCTTTGTAGTATTGTAACTTTGCGTATGTGACTTGTAGATCAACTCGGGTAATGATATTGCTTGAGTCTAGGTATCTGGTACGTGGGTCTTTTGCCTTTTGCTGCTAAAAGATCATTTAGACGGAAAGGTCAATTGATACATGTCGACTAATCTTCGTTTATTCCACGTTTTAATGAAAAAACTAATGACCACATTCAATCTTGACTGAACATCCTATTCCAAGGATATTGGAATGAATATATATATAGTATACCAACTTAGATCAGCTCTTAGGTAACATCTACTATCACCAAAAGTACTTTTCGATCTGTTAAATAATATGTACACAGATAAAGTTTTGGATGTTATTGATGATCAGGCGATAAATCTAGCCAAGACATTTGAATGGCGCAGAACAGAGTTTATTTTATGCTTAATTCATAATAAATTTAACTATCATCATTGTAAATGATGAATTAACTTCTTTATTACGAATCGAAATGCATAATGCTTTAACAAGAAATTGTAAACAACAGAGTAAATATTATTTTTAGCGAGTTACATTACTTTTTAAATGCCACATCCCCGTTTTTGATTTTAAATTTTTTTATGCGAGATCTCGAACAAAAAATATCTCTTTAAAGCTGCTACCAATCATAGCTCACATCTACCATTAGGTTTTCGCTAATTATGAAAAACGATAAGGTCTAGAAACACCATAAAAGTATTTAATCCATTGAATGATATCATATAAATAAAGGTAGCTATTTGTTGACTTTTGAAAAGAAAGTCATGTCAGTATTTTTATGTCAATGGCAGATTAATCGTATTTTCACTTATCTCTCAAATAACTTTTCTACCTTCTTTCGAATAATATAAATTCATAGATTTAAACAGGACTCGTCACCTGTTTATCTTTAATTATGATTGATGTTGAAACAAAATATAAATTGTATATTAGGCAGATATAGTAAACATTGATCAATCGATTGACTTTTTATCATACTTGCAATTTGCGCGGCTGATCATATTGATAATCCCAGCGCTTATTACTTGAATTTTGATCTGTAGTTTGAAATATGTGGGAGTTGAAATGCGATAAAGAAAATATATGGCTTTTTTTATAGACAAGTTTTTCCAACATTGTATTTCGAAATATGCAGTCTTTTTATTTGATTTTCCAGATTAAGATGAGTGTGTAAATAGAAAACTATAAGGCCATGATTAAGATGGTTAGAGGCTGTTTTTCACTTATTGATTTCATTGTGCGATATTAGCTATTTTATATTTCGTACATATAGATACAACTTGTCTATCACATCCATGTTGCTCTTGATAATGACCGTTTAAGAGACATTTTACTTTAGCCGAACCATTTTTCCAGAGGACTACGTCTATATACTTTTATCTCTTTCATAGTTTTCCATAGTTTTGATCAACATCAATGTTAATACCACATTTGTCCACGCTTTTATCTATTTTTCTTTTTTAAGTCGATCGCTCTTCCTAATGGGGGTTTCTGATGTTACCATGTGGGCCCCATAAATGTGATAATAATAGAAGACAAGGAGCATTGATAGAACAAACCTGTCACCATCCACTTATAATAACTATTAAAATATTGACATCGTAAATTATATCTCTTGGATGTAAAATAAAATAAAACTTATCTAAATACATTATGATATAAATATATAGACTTGCTGCTCAAACTTTTAAGCAAAGCCATCACATTTTAAAATGCATGCATTGGCTCAACTGATATCTCTAATCAGCATAGGATATAACTATGTAGATTAAAGCAACATTGGTGATGGTCATGTTTTTAACTTGTATAAAAATAAACAGTAGTAGTCAAAAGTGTCTGGAATTACTCGGATATCCTACAAGTTTTATGGCTCACTTTTCTAATCGTATCCATGTAATCAATGCAAATATTACGATCAGTGACAAGTCTGTTATGAAATGAGCGGCTGCTTTGTACGTTTCATCGGCGCTACTGCATCTTTTCTATTTATAAAAGTATTAATAAACGCGGGAAAAGTTTTGTACAACAGGAGACATTTATTGCAAAACCTGTTTAGATGCAGCCATGGCATTAGATTACCTTTGCACAATTGAAGTCGTTCTAAGATGTTGTGATTACATTTACTTGAGTAGCTTTATGTTGATGTGTTGTAGAAGAAATACACTACTCTTGATGGCGATATAATTCAAAGAAGAAAAATAAGAAAGGAAATATGGCCCTCATTAGCTAAACACATACCATATACTGGTTTATCTAGGCTTTTTTGACGGATTTTATTACTCAATGAATCGATTTGAAGTGATATTGAATCAAGTCAGTTGAAACCTCTTTATTTTTATTATTTACTGTACACATGCATATGTTTACAATTACTTATTTCGAGAATATTTATTATTTATTTGGGCTAAGCTTTTCTTTATTTATTAGCGTTTATTCGGTTTTGTCCCTCTTCTTTTTGCTATTTAGCTAACTGTTTACTTAAACAAGAAAGTACACGAGAAAATGAAATCAAGAAATACATGGATTTTATTGATAAAAAATATATAAAACAAGTTAAAAGAAAAGTAAGTAAATATTTCTCCAAATATATAAAGTGTCGTTCCATTAGGAATAGAAAGAAGAAGGAAAAAGCTTTAGATAGAAATGCAATGCCTGTATAAGCTATTTAAACCGTATATATTTTGTTATAAACAGCAAATGCAAACATAGATTATTACCCTATGTTTAAAGCAGAATTGACTTATTGTTCAATTGTAAACAAAGTGATGTTATTAATACAAATAACAACTGGTAAAAAAAGAGAATAAACCTTAAAAGCGCTGCGTGACACGCTACGGTCTCAGTTTCGACCAAGATCCTAGTTTTCAGGGTCCAACGTAAATCAGAAAGCATTGATTAGCGTTTGATTCAGTTTGTTCTATGTATTTTTCGGATTGAAACATAGTTGCCCTGTGACCTCCTTAATTTAGGTCTAACTATATTTTTCACTTTTTCTTTTCTTTAAAAAAGAGCTTATATTAAACCAGCAAAACAATCACCAGTCAAGTGAATGAATAGAAAGGAAAAAAAAGAATATATATGCGATTTCACCCGCCATGAAACCAAGCAAACCAATTGTTAAATAAAAAAAATAAAATAAAAAGGACTAAAAAAATGATCTGGAATAAATACCAAAGAAGGAAATACACCCAAAAGTAACACTCAGATAAATCACACTCTTTTAAATCTAAAAAAGATAAAGAAGCTTTCAAAACCACATAGTATATGTTTGCATTAGTCCTTTGGCAGCACGTGGTATAACTGGTGTTGCCCTGTTTATTATGACAGGCCTAAAGCATCCAAATTACCGAGCAGGGGGTCGCTTTGAAAGCGAAATCATTGTAGTACAAATTGAGGTAGCTCCAGTCGTTTGCTATTGGAGAAGTTTCAAATCCAAGATATAAAGGCAACAAAAAGATACATACAATAATAATCAAGAGCGCATTACC
>VCJG01003939.1:25100-38892 GCA_024140375.1 Backusella westeae | reverse complement strand
GTGGTTGCTGTTGTTGCGATTGTTGTTGTAACTGTTGTGTTGTCTGTAGTTGTGTTGTCGGTTGCTGAAGCTGTTGCCTGATTGATACTTGTTGTTGCTGGAGTTGTTGTTGTTGCTGTTGTTGTAACCGCCGCGCTGAGGCGACGGACCTGATCGAAAAAACTGCGGGTCGGAGCCATTGGAGAAGCGTTGCTTTTGACGAGGTCTGGCCTCACGACGGGCTTTCGCAGATGCCGCATGTTGTACCAAAGCTTTTTGAAAATCAGAGTCAGCCATGATACGATTCGGTTGATGAGCAGTATTAGGAACATGTATCTGTGGATTAACAGCGTGTAAGGCGATGGTATTACGATGATGCGTCATAGTAGCTCCCGTGTTAAGAAGTAATTGTCGGATATCCTGAAGCATCTTGAGGTAAACCGCGAAGTTGGGATGGTTATTGAATTCAGTAATGAATTCACTGACGAATATGTCAAACGGACGGAAAACACCTGAATGAAGATACTGAAGATTACGAAGAGTCTGATCTTCGGCTTATTGAAACTTGTTAAGAGAAACCTGGGACATACCAAGAGGAGGTTTGTAAGACATATTCTTGACTGGTGGGTACTGTTCAAGAATTTCGGCTCTATGGTCATCAGTCAAAATTGGGGACTAAAACAAAGGCTGGTCCAATCCAAGGTGTTGAATAAGAAACTGAGAGGGAATCCAGGAAGTTTGTGGCCGAGTACCATAAGATTCGAGAAGAAACATGTCCGGTTGAGGTAGGTTATGGTTAGGTAAAGCGGCGCTACCTAGTGTATCCATAGGTGTCTGTTGTGACGACTCAGCACCCGTATTATCAATGTTTATATTATTATGCATTTTGAAAGGTTTGAAAGGATGATTCTAGAAGACGGTACTGACCAGAGCAAAAAAGAAGATCGATTTGTTATAGACTCTTATATTTAGTTCTTTATATATTCGTTTCTTTTGTCACTTTATTCATTTTTATGTTCATTTCTTATTTCACATATCTTATATAATTTGCTATTTAATAATAAAAGAAGATTAAAGCACTATATTCATTCTTGGCTTATATCGACAGTCTCAGGAAATTCTTGGAGAATTCCTTCGACAGTATGAATTGAATGTATCAGCCTTTGTGGCTTCACCGTAAGGAGAAGGCAGAAAGAGAGTGGTCCGAAAGGGTTGCTTAAAAAAAAAAGAAAAAAATTCTTTTTGGCTTCTTCGAAGGAGTCTTTTATGGGAACATATACAAGTTATTTTAGTAAAAATATGATATATATTTATGACAAGTTGAAGTAGTAAAATCACGATTCAAAGGTTCAGGTATGAAATAGAGTTGATATATTTTATAGTTTTGATTACTAAAACCTTTATTTAAGATTCATAGTATTTTCAAAGTGGAAATGAGGATTGAAGGTATACAGCTTAAAAAAAATATTCAAACTACATATATACAGCACTGTGTATCAAAGTATCACATTATTGTATCAATTCTATCTTGTAATAATCAAACGTCCTTTTTGAGATGGTGTATATTTATGAATATGTGTTGTACATGAACTCAAATGATATTAAGTAAAGCAAAACATTATTTACTATATGTACTGCATTTATAATCAACAATAAAATAAGATACATGTGAAGATTATCTAATACCGTTAACAATATGATGTCTTGTTTTTAAAAAAGAATCCCTCAGAGTCAGTTTGTTGTGCGTGTCCATATGTCATTTATTAAATAAGCAATTTTAGTGAAAGAGTATATTTCAATAAAATGTTCATTAGTGATCAATGTACATGGTAAAGAGCTCAGCACAAAGCTCGTTAATTATTTGAGGAATAAACGGTACTAAAAAGGTTCTTGATTATAACCATGGATTCATTACTTTTGGTACAAGACACATCAAATTGTTTATGACTCAAGTCAGGACAAACCAACAATTTACTTTTTATTTTTTAATCTAAAGAAAAAAAAAAAGAAGGTACAAGAGAGAAGAAGAAAAAAAGCACCCAAAGCGAACTGGATGGGTATGAAGCTGTTAATTGAAGAGGAAAACCATTTCAATACTAAAATCACAGAGGTGCTTATAATGAATCAAATAGAAGGGCCCTGTAGAGAACTTGGAATTCCTCCATCTACTCCTCTGCGAGCTTTACGAGGTACACCACCTTTTTTGATATGACCATTCTACTCCAAATTTTTTTTTTTTAATCCGAGTATCACCAAGGCTGACTTGACAAGAGAGAAATGCCACACATTTTCCTATTTTGGCACATGAATCCAACGGACGTCACTTTACAAACACCGATAAAGTTTTTTTTTTTTTTTTGGTTTAAAAAGACATGAAGTGATTTAATAACAAGATCTACGCTTGTCTGAATAGAATAAATAAAAAAAATGGGAAACTTGTTCTCCAGATCAGAAGAGTCATTTAAAGGAAACAAGCGCTTGCTTGATTTCGACGAAGGGCCCAATGCAAAGAAGCCTCGTACTGAAGAAGAACAAGTAGTTGTGATCAGTGAAAAAAACGTTGGAATCTTGTCCTATGTCAATCCCAATGTTACTGGCTTCCATAGCATCTTAAAATATAGGTAAAGTAAACACACAATAGTAAAAGAGGCAAGGTTTCTGATACGTATATTTAGAGCGGAAGACTTTCTTGTGAATGAAGTTGACATGGAGAATAATATCGTTCACCTTACTTCACTTGAAGGACCTATTATTCCAGGCAAGGTGCGTTTGGTGAATAGATTAGAGATATAATAGGTTGCTAAGATACACAGAAACTAGGAACCAAGTGAACTAGATATTTTTGAACCAAGTAAATTCGATCAACGTGTCACAGCCCTTTTCGATACAACATTTTCGGAGCAATTAAGAGCATTTCTGGATAAACCTGATGAACAGGAAGCAGTCATTGAAACTACAGTAAATAGATAAATGTTGTACAGCAAAAAAGATAGGGACGCTAATCCATTATATAGGCTGATAAAATTCAACGTCAAGAATTCTATACATTGATTGAGAATCATCTTGATGCAAAAATATATGCGCGCGGAAAGGAGGGTAAACTTATCATTCGTTGGCCTTCTGCTGAATTCAACAATGGTACGTGGAATATAATAAATAAGGGGAATAGAGATGATTCATCATATGTATTGTAGATTTTATTGATTGGAAGGCTGTTGGTGGAAAATATCTTCAAGTGCATTTGTATAAATCAGGCATTGATACAATGAACGCTGTTACGTTGCTATCAAAAAAGGCATCGTATGTATGACAAAGACGTTGTGCTTATAGATTACTAATGACGATGATAGAATCAACGTTAAAAAGGTTGGCTATGCTGGTACAAAGGATGCAAGAGCAATCACCGTTCAAATGCTTACATTGGATAGTGTTAAACCAAGCAGCATTTTATTGGCAAAGGATGAATTGAAAAAGAGTGGACTTTATGTTGGTGATTACAAGTAAATGTGATAACATTGTTAGTTATATGATAATCTTATATAAATGTAAACAGGTTTGTAAAGAATGGTTTGACTCTTGGTGATCTTGGTGGCAATCATTTTACCATTGTTCTTAGGTAAATAACAGCCTCTATATCATAACATCACCCAATTAAACATGGTATCTGTAGAGATGTAAAAGGGTCTTCTCCCGAACAAATCATTGAATCATTGGCATCTTTACAGCAAAATGGGTTCTTGAATTACTTTGGTATGCAAAGATTTGGTACAGGAAGTGTATGCACACACGAAATTGGATGTGCTATTATGAAGAGAGAATTCAAAAAAGCTTCTGATTTGATCATGAACCCTAGACCAGGAGGTAAGCGTGGCCCGATGAGGATGAGCAAACCTAAATCATCTTCTTTAATAGATCGTGATGAATATGCTAAGGCTAGAAAACTCTGGGTTGAAACCCAAGATGCTGCTGCCACTTTGGCCATCTTCCCAAAGAGGGGCATGTCTGAACGTAAACTATTACAGTTTTATCTTAGAAATCCAGGCCAACATGCAAAGGCCATTAAAAGTGTATGATATATTTATAACACACAAGTATCGATGATTAACCTTTTTAGTAAATTAGTTGCCTAAAAACATGCTTACACTCTACTCTCATGCTTACCAATCCTATATCTGGAATCGTGTTGTATCAGAACGTGTCGAACGATATGGTTGTAGCAAGCCATTGATTGGTGATATTGTTATGGTGCAAGGAAAGGTGATTTCTACCGGTCAGTCTCAAAACTCTGATGTCGGAAGACGTGATTATGCCAGTGTGAGTGGTGTAGTTTAATAAAATTCATATAGACTCACTCTTTTTTCAATAGCGTAAAGTGCCAAAGATTCTTACCGAACAGGATGTAAATGATTACACAATCGAAGATGTTGTTTATCCTTTACCTGGCAGAACCTCGGTCTATCCTGATAATGTAGTAAAGGACTTTTATAGAGATTTTATGGGTAAAGAAGAAATAGATTGATACATAGAATGGATTGATTTACTTCTTCTTTTTTTTTAGCTGAGGATGACATATCCATTGAAAAAAAAGACAATCATTTCCAGTATGTGTTTTATATATATATGCTTTGTCAACATAAATAACTCATTTCATGTAGGAGCTTAAAGGGTGACTACAGATATATTTTGGCCAAACCAGGTAATATGGCTTGGTCATTCATTCGCTATGATGACCCAACCATGAAGCTTTGCAACACAGACGTTGATAGATTAGAAAACAACCCTGAACCTACTGGTGTACAAGGTAATCCTATAATATCATTATGTAAATAGATACTAATATGATAAACAGATGGCCGCTTCTTGGCTCTCAAGGTTGAGTTTACTCTTGGTACAAGCCAGTATGCAACAATGGCATTACGTGAAATCATGCGCGCCGAGACTTCTTCACAAGCACAGGCCAATTTATCGCATGAGAAATGATTATAATAAAAAGAATCAATCTGATTTGATTCGTCATGCACCTTGCATATGATAATATCTTCATGTCCAATTCCCCTCTTTAAGGATTTGATTTTTTTTTGGTCTACACTCCACGAAATCCTTCTTTTTTTGTGACAACAAGTGGAGTCTGACAACTCTTTATATTAAAAAAAAAAGTGGGAGTGTTGTTAGATAGTTTCTAAAACCAGTATATATATTCAAATTGAAAAAGAGGTGACTATTTTAGTTATCATTACCGATAAATGACATAATCTTCTCACATTCTTGCACTTAATCGTCATTTTCTTCTTTCTTTTCTTTATCTTCTCCATTGATCCTCTATTATTGGAACACTGTTACAAAGAGAATCACAATAGCACACGAGAAACAATGCTGCTCCTCAATGCCCCGTTCGGAAAGGCCATACACTATCCCTTACAAGATAATTTAATTTTGATATAAAGGAAGCCATTTCATTTCCTGAGTATGTCTTTATCCAATAGCTTGTTATATCATAAAACCCCATGTCCTACGAAGGTATTTCATAATATAAGTAAGTCGATGCGCTCTGACCTCGTTAAACGCATAGCCTACACTGACATTTCCGTATGCAATATGCATTTATCCAGAAATAGAAACTGATATGTTCTCCTCAGCTAAGTATACTGATCCCTGAGGAGCAAGACTTTTCACCATTCCTCCCATATACAGCATCCAAATGCGATATATTCCACTAGATTTTAGGCCGCTAAAAAAGCTACTGAAGGAACAATTTGGAATGTCTACTAAAGGCAAAATTATGAGTGAACTTTGTTTTTCTATCTTTAAGATGGAAAAAAATAGGTTTTCCAAAAAAGGAGAATCTAGACCAACACAAAGGGAAGAAGGCTTTCGAATTGACTCTATGTATCGATGGAACTGGTCTCGGCTATATCTGCACAAGACCCCAAAAATCAAGCTCGAACCCTCTTATCCATCAAAATAGCAAAGAAAATTGACCCGAAAAAAGCAGTAGGGATGTAGACCCAGGTGATAGCTCAGGGGAAAAAGAAAACTCTCTATAAATGATTGGCATTCATTTACACAATCTCTCAATTTTAAAAAAACATCAGGTTAACAAAAAGGCAAGGTCATTTATCTTTGTATATATGCACACTCTCACACAACCATTTTTAAAGTGTTGGCACCCCCAAGCCATTGGTATCCCGGTTTTATTTGACAATTTCTTCAGGAGAATTTTGTTTTCGATGGGTCTGAAGCCTTCCCCGACCTCTACATGTAGGATCTCACTTTCGAAGAGATGGGGCAGTATTAAAAATACCACACAAAGAAGTGGCTACCGCCGCTACTTGGATGGACCAGAGCGGGGCGCTCAGGCAGCGAATAGTATGCCAAATCTGATTTTGAGGTGGAGGGGATACCATCGAGAAGAAGTAACAGAGACTATTAAGGGGAAAAAAATTATTTCCATCAAGAAGATTATATATAAAAATATCAAGTATTCACCAACGTCAAACTGATGGTAATAAAATTTCTTGAACTAGAAAATGAATCTTCCTATACTAAAGGGAAGTCCCCCCAAGGTTTACGCTAGAGAACCTTTGGCACTACATGGACGAGGTGGTGCCAGCTACACTTGGCATCCCTCTTACCCAAGTCATTTTCTTTGTTACTTTACAGACTCCTGGAGACATGTCTTTGCAGGAATTGCATGATGCATCAAAGAATAATGCCAAAGTATTTTTTATGCGCTCGCCAAGATCGATGGCAGCACCTTGTGCTCCAAGGACTAGTCCATAGCTGCTGGTCTTGCTGGCGTCCCAGTAGCCGATGATGCTCAAGGATATCCGAAGAGGGTTCCTTCGAAAGTGGAATTATGAGAGAGGTAGGTCTCTAAAAAAAAGGTTGATTTGCTAATTTCTTTATTCCTTAGATGATAGTAAGTCATGAATTAACTTGTGGGTTATGTAAGGATGGATTTCAAAACCCATGAGTAATCCACTAACTCTCTAAACTATTTTTCCATTGATTAGCTTTTAAATTGAACACAATCCGTTGATTTACTGGGGGTAAACCCATATTTTTGGTTTATTCCTTTCACCAGCTGTTATCACAAGTAACGGAGCAACTGTCGTCTCTCCCTTTCCCAATAAAAACCTTTTTTTTTTTAAAAAAAACATTTATTTTACGTTGGTATAAATATTGCCACCCGCCCTCTTTTATTTTAAACGAATCCTATATACAACTTATGATCCATGCCTTTGCGCTTGGATGTATCAACCTTGTTTAGTGCAACATCATGTCCTTCCAAAAGGTACCAATCAATCTCTTAATTTTCTGACAAAATGGAGATACTCTGTAATATGATCCGATTTGTGTATCAGCTCATACGTTTTCATTGCATTTCGAAACCTACACAAATGAATAAGTCCAAAAGCACGCCATTCTATTTATAATAAAACTCACCATTCTTTTTCAGAGACTTGACCCTTTTTTGTGGCCCTTCTGGGTGCGGCAATAACCTGATCCCTCAAACCCGACATGAGCACCTCAAACGACTCGAGCTTGTTATCCTGCATATCTGTCAGAAAGAACAGGTTCTGACCATCCTCATACTGAAAGCTAGGCAGCACGGTTCCCAATGAGATGAGGCCCTTTGTTTTTAATTGTGAATTTTCAAAAGATGCCTGTAAGCTGGTTTGAATGTTGGCATAGTTCTCCCATGTATAGTCCTTTTTCTTCAGTTTGTTACACACAAACACTACTAAGGTATTAGCACAGCCCATTCTAAATCAGATCAGTCTGCTCTATTTACCAATATCAGGATTGTAGTTGAAATCACTGTGCTGAGGTGATAGTTTTAATATCTCTACACGTTGTAATAGCTTTATTATATCTGCATCGATTTCGGGACCGTCCATCACCACCAACACCACATTTGAGCAAGTCAGCATGAACAATGTATTGTAAATAGACTAAATGGTGATTTAATATATAAAACGGGGGATTTCGTTATATCCAGCTGCTTTTACCTCCATCTCAGCCCAAAGATCAGGATGAAGACTATCCATTGAACCTGGTGTCTTGAATGCTTTATCCATGATACTCCAACATAACACTGGCTATGTCACAAAACATTAATGAATGATGGCATAAAGACGTTTTAATTCCTTACTTCACTATCCAACAAGATTGCCCGTTCTGGTGTCACACACATATCAATTCCATCTGTCTTGTGTCCTTTATATAGAAACTGCATATTGGATTGAACAGCAAAAGTCTAATAAAAGTCGTTAAGCAAGGCCAGTCATATATATGCTCCAGCTCAATTAACCTGCTCAGGATTCGGTGCAAATTGTGACAATATTGTTGATTTCCCCACACCTTGCTTCCCCAATATACTGACCACAAAATGACCAGGTTGATCATTTAAGGCCTATGATGTGTCAATCTTGTTATAAAAGTGGTGGCATGTGCTCTTACTTTTGATACGGCCTCTACATTAAATCTAGTCAATCTCTTCAAAAATGGAATGGCTTGATTAGGATCAAGCTGTTCATTCTCGGGCTCGACAACAGATTCGGGTTTTTCACGTCTATCGAGGATTATGGGAGCCTGAAGGAACGCTCTATTTGATTCGGTCTAAGCTAATAGTTTAGGGTCGAGATTTTGTGGGAGGTTTTTTTAAATTACCTTTCGACGATCTTTGGTATTATTGTTGTTACGTCTAAAGTCTCTCTGTCTTTTATCAGACATTGAAGTTAGTTAAAGGAAGGAAAAGGTAAAAAAAAAGAAAAAATATTCCAATGCAGCGCACTTTGGAAATGTGTGTATTTTTGGGTTCCTACATTTTTGAGCGTGTGACTGATTTGCTATCAGCGTGAAAGGCACATCATATTTTCAAGTGTATGAATAGCATATTTAAATAGCATGTTTAAATAGATGAACTTTATTATTAGAATTATATTCAACCAACAGGATGAATGGTACTTTTTAAAAGGATAAATAGTTCTAATTATTACTGAGTGATGAATGAATTAAATCCCCAATATCTATGCATTGATTCAGATTTGTAGTGCGTTAACATGGTATCGAGTTGTCTACAAAGCTAAAGTTTAAGAAGTGACTGTTTGAATCGGCTTCCAAGTCGTCAATATCGGGTGATAGTGCTGTGTCGTCATTAAGCGCCTCTGAAGTGAAGACGGGATCAAAGTTCTATGCCACAAAATGATAAGCAAATATAACATGAGTTATCTTTTTTCTTTTTTTTTTCTATCTTACCTCTGCTGATGCAGGCTCCGTCTAATAATAATAATAATAATAATAATAATAATAATAATAATAATTAGAAGATTAGAAATGAATATGCAATAACACTTACAACAATGGGTACAATGGGTGGCTCCACCTCACGACGTTCCAATGCAGCCCAATCCACGGTTCTAAAGAAGCGGTGACGACGGATGGCATCCGCTCTTTTTGGTTTAGCACCAAGACGTGCATTCGGATTCTTACGCAGTAACTTTTTTTATATTATTAATTAATAAAATGCCTTGTATCACACACATTCATTCCTTACCTTTGATAAGATATCCTTTCCGTCCGCAGTAAGATAATAAGGCATTGGGATCTTTTTTGTCAAGATAGAGTCGATTGTCTTTTTGCGATTATTGGAGCTAAAAGGAGGCTATATTTTTTTGGGGGGAAAGAGAGAGAATGATCAGCACTTTACCCCAATTATTTTACTAATCTTTACCGATCCAGTCATCATATCATATATCAGGATGCCCAGGCTCCACCAATCGACGGTATTATCGTATTCCAACCCCATCAATATCTCGGGTGCCATGTATTCGGCCGTTCCACAGATTGTATTTGTCTTGCCATCCACAGGCACCTTGCTTAAGCCGAAATCGGTCAGCACAACATGTCCTTTGGCATCCAACAAACAATTCTCGGGTTTTAAATCTCGATAAACAATGCCAAGTGAATGCAAATGCTCCAATGCGAGCACAAGCTCTGCTGCGTAGAATACCGCCATTGGTTCGGAAAACATACCCTCTATTTTAAAAATATAAATAAAATGTGCTGATATTAGATATGTCATCTTACCATGATCTAAATGACGGAACAGCTCTCCACCCACCGCATAATCCAAAATCATGTGTAACTCTGCTGGGGTCTGAAACGCATAGCATAGCTTTACAATAAATGGATGACGGACTTCTTCAAGAATCTGTCGTTCTGTTTTGGCCTGCTGAGCCTGTCGACCATGAACAACAAGCGACGCCTTCTTTAGCACCTTCATTGCATAGAGCTCCTTCGTCTTTTCATGCTTAACAAGATAAACCTTACCAAATCTAGAAGAATAATTGTTACTATAGTAAAGAGGGAGTCGGTTTTGTATACTTACGCTCCTCTGCCCAACACACATAACGTTTGAAAGTCATCTCTAACTACCGATCGTTTTGTTGTGGCTGTAAAGTCCTCATTCAACTCAACTTTGTGCTTTTTGCGTGCAATGGGATCTCGTTTACGAGGACGAGGTTCATCGGTGTCACTGTTGTAATTACTGGGTGGATTGGAATCTTCTTGTAAACGAAGTTTGATGAGCGAATTGCCAATGCCTGAAGGTAACTGATTGCCTTGAAGCTTTAACTTTTCCAACTTTTCGTTAAGCTTATAAATATCCTGTTCTCCATCAAACATATTGAATAATAAAAGAGAGAGAAAGAGGGATAATTTCAAATCATTTCAAAGCCACTGTAATTTAAAATGAATAAAATGCACGTGCCCAATCAAGGCAATTTCATGCGATGGCATTTTACTATGCGTTGCCTATTCACTGGATTGAAACTTCTTAATTCACTTTTATAAATCATGATATATTCATAATAGTGAAGCCCTTGGCCTCATCAATTGTCTACTTCTTTTCAATGTATGGCTTTTTGTTATTTTTTTTATTTATTTATTTTTTATTTAAAAAAAAAAGGGCCTCTTCTTTACTTTTATTACTTTAAAGGAATTCTAGCAAGTACGCAATATATATTCAAAACACTGTGAATCCATTCAAAGTGTCCCGTTGTGCGAATCAGTTGATCCAACAACATATACGACGACTCGTGGCACTCATCTACCGCACGCAATGCAAATGATAATCATATGAGCTTGACCAGGCAAGTAACCATGGATTTGGCTATCGCTCCACGAATGATGGTTTGGGTGAATAATCAAGAATTGAAAAGATATTAGAGGGCCTAAACACTTATAGGGTGGGATTGGCCGACGGCCTCGAATTGGATGAAGCATGATCAAGGAGAACCAACTTGCATTAACAAAAATATCAAAAGCCGAACTACTATTGGTAAGTCCCTCATGAGAAACTGGCTTGTTGTGGATCAAAAAATCACTTGGAAGAAAACTTAACGGTCTTTGTTTTTCTCAACGCAAAACATATTTCTCAAATGACAAGAGTAATAAAAGATACTTCAAGAAAACATAGACAGCATTTGAAAAAAACACCGCCAACATAATCGAGTGTGTTCATTTTTATTATTATTATTATTATTTATAAACTTGTACAATGCAATTAAGACATGTTTATCTTCAATTCTTATTAATAATATAGATAAAGGTTCTTTTTCACAGAGTCAACTAGATGCATCACTGCTTTTGATTGTTTCTATATTGCTGATAGTATTTGTAGCCATAATAAGAACTCATGTTTGCTTTTTTCGAAGCTGCTATAACAGACATCTTATTATCAACAATATATCCAATGAGTTGATTTATTCGATCTTGAGTGTGTTTTTGAGTAGGCGTATCAAGATTGTAACTCTTTACGTATTGTCGGTAATATATTTTGCCCGTCTCGTAATGTAGACTTGCTTTTTTCGAGGCTGCCTTTACGCTCATCTTGTCATCAGTAATATAGCCGATGAGTTTGTTGATTTCATCTTGTGTGAAACGTTCACCATAATTTGTCGCATAGGATTCCATGTTGTTGTCTTTTAAATATTGTCGATAGTGTATCCAAGCAGTTACGTGATGTATATTTGCTTTTCTCGAAGCAGCCCTGATGGACATCTTGTCGTTGACAATGTAGCTAATCACCTCTTTTATCTGCCCTTGTGTGTACCGTGTACAGGTAGCTATATGACTGGGAGCAGTGATATCAGGATTTTGGGCATTAAAATATTCGCGGTAATATTTTCCCGCTGTAGTAACATTCATTCTTGCTTTTTTCGAAGCTTCCTTTATAGTCGTCTTGTCGTTGACCATGTAGCCAATACATTCGTTCTTTTGATCTTGCGTATACCGTCGACACGAAGGTGGTATAGAAATAGTATGATTTTGGATCTTTCAAGTATCTTTTTTAGTGGCGATAACCAGAAATATAAGACACGTCTGCTTTTGCTGAAGCTTCTATTAGAGATATTTTGACATTTTTAATGTATCTAATAAGATTTTCAGTCTGTTGCTGAGTTGGGAGGATGCATCAGTTGATTTCTTGGCGATGGAATCTTCTTTTCTGGGTCGTTCTTGTATTCCTTGTAGTAACGGAATCCAGTGGTGTAGGATATTCTTGCTTTCTGTGCAGCTTCAGTTATGCTCATGCTATCGTTCGCAATATAACCAATAAGTTGGTTCATTTGCTCTTGTGAGATGTATCGTCCTTTTGGTAGTTCCGAAGATTTCGATGTTGGTTGCAATAGTGACCTGGTATATCGACGATATGTTTTCATGGAAATCGGTATGCTACAGAGGATGCTGAAAACCATAGAATATGTTGCAAGTTGGCATAATTCAATAAATATCTTGGAAATCGCTGATGGTTTATATAGACAGATGATGATTGCTTTCTTCTTCATGGGCATCAATGCGCTACGCAGAGGAGGGGATGCGAAACACCATACACCACATGTTAAAGTAGAGAGAGCAGCGGTCGATCATAAAAGGAGGCGTCATTTTACCAAAGTTAGAGTATATACAGTTGATAGTTTTGAACTCGCCCTTGTCACCATCATAGAGCATCAGGTATTGTCCATGTTGAAAACGATACAAGTGTTGAGTATAACTGACCAATCAAACTAGATGGGGGGATAGAATGATATGGTTGGAAGCAGCAGTTAAGAGTAACACAGTAGAATAAGATGGCACAGGAAAGAGGTAGAAGTAGTAGTCAATAGTAGCATGGTAGAATCATATGGCACAGGAAAGAGTTGAAAGTAGCAGTTAGAAGTAGCAGCATAGAATAATATGGCACAGTAAATGATTAGAAGTAGCAATTAGTGGAAGCAGAAAGGACAATCGTCATCAAGATCAAATATCCAAAACGATATACAATCATAATGAAATCGGTGCCCGCAGTCTCTGTAAAAAATTATGGGATTGGTATCTCTTCTTGCTCTGAACCTCTTATCGCACATTGAGCAAGGATCTTTCCAAAACACTTTGTTTGATGCACTCAGAACCTTTTGGTGCATCGATCTTTGACCAAGTGGCGTCCTGTTGTCTCTCAACTTGGCTTCTGCAGCGCTGTTGGCCAAAGTTGCTGCTTTGACACGCTCCAGCTTCTCTTGCTCTCTTGCTCGCTCCTCTTCGCTGGCCGCACGAATGGCCTCTCTGGCCGCCATTATTCTTTGGGTTTCTTTTATTTTTCTCTGTCGTCTTCTCCACTCTGGGGAGTTTAAGTAAGCATCTAGGTCACCATTCTATTATATTGCATTAGTACAGTCATAAGAATATTCAAGTTGTTTAATATTTACGTTTTGAGTGTCATTGCTTCTTGTCTTCTGTTTTTTTATTCCGCTTGAAGCGCTTTCCTCGTTAT
>VCJG01003936.1:13801-39841 GCA_024140375.1 Backusella westeae | reverse complement strand
TGTGAGTTTTTTTTTTTTTTTTTTTTTTTCTGACATATTTATTACAACAATGGCAAAGAAGGCAAAGGCAAGAGTTATTCTCGTAAAGTTATTGTCAAGTGCCGGTACAGGCTATAATTATATCAAGAGCCGCCCTAGAATCTCACCAAAGTTATCCATGATGAAATATGATCCAATGGGTAAAAACAAGAATTGAATGTCAAAACCCATTTTTGCTTTAGTTTAACAAGCTGTCTCTTGTAGTTAAACAACATGTCTTGTTCACGGAAACCAAGATGAAGAAATAAACACACCAACAATACAAACACTGTAAATAAACTCTTTTGCGCGACGATACACTTGATCACATACAACAACCACCTTGTGGATAAACAAAAAGCTCTTAGAAATACGACTGTTATGAAACTAAATAATAATAAAATGATTTAATCTCTTGACAACGGAATACCTTTGCTTTTACTCTTTTGTTTTTTCGGGGAAAGAAATGGTATATTGATGATGAGAAGGAAAAGTGAACCCAGTTGAGATGGTCCTTATAAGTGATGGAACTCGATTCGTGAATGTATCATCCAGGGACGTGTATGGTAAAGAGATTGCTCTTGGTTATCACCATCCACACTAGCAATTCGGAAGCAGAGTAAATAAGCGCGCTACAGATACTTTAGGTGCTGTTTCAGAAAAGATAGAGATAATAGGTTGTCGATAGTACCAATTATTGACCTCATCTGCAAGTTGCACCAGATTTTAAACCAAGGTCAAGCATACAGTCGTTCCAATAAGCTCATTCAATAAACTCTGTCCTGGCTTATCAAAGTCCGATGTTTATAAACATGGAAATAAAGTTTGTTACATAAGAAACGCTCTCTTTTCTTTTTCTTTTGCTCACAAAAAGTAAAGAAACCGGACACAATGATGGCACAAAGTAAACCTGTTAGGTAAGACAATAAAGACGAGTCCCTTTTTATCTTGTGTTGACTCGACAGTAATTTAGAGTGTGGGTCGATGGTTGTTTTGATATGATGCACTATGGCCATGCTAATGCCTTGAGACAGGTAAGGCACACTTTAGGATGAGAATAAACATGATGAAAACAAAGCCCCTCTAACCAAACCAAAAAAAAAGGCCAAAGCCATGGGTGACATTCTTGTTGTTGGTGTTCATTCTGATGCCGAGATCGAGAAGAACAAGGGTCCTACTGTTATGAAGGAAGAAGAAAGGTATACGAAGAGAGAGAGAGAGGACTTGTTTTTATAGCATTTTATTCATAAATAGATGTTTAGATATGCTGCAGTAGCTGCCTGCAAGTGGGTCGACGAGGTGGTTCCCAATGCCCCTTACAACACCACTGTTGAGATTCTCAAGGAACACAACATCGATTTTTGTGTGCATGGCGATGATATTACAACCATGGCTGATGGCACTGACTGTTACCAGGCCGTCAAGGATGCAGGTCTCTACAAGGAATGCAAAAGAACAGAGGGCGTCTCCACAACAGAGCTTGTGGGCCGTATGCTGCTCATGACAAGAGACCATCATAACCGTCGTCGCCCATCCGTCAAGGAGGAAGAAATCATCGATACTGCCACATTGAGTCCGTTTAGTAAGAGCGGTTCCAACGTGACCACCATTTCCCATTTCTTACCCACCTCTCGCAGAATCGTGCAGTTTTCCGAGGGAAAGGAGCCCAAGCAAAACGATAAAGTCGTCTATGTTGATGGTACCTTTGATCTGTTCCATGTCGGTCACATCGAGTTTTTGAAGAGGGCAAAGGCATTGGGTGACTTTTTGATTGTGGGTGTGCATGAGGATCAGACCGTCAATGCTATCAAGGGATCCAACTATCCATTGATGAACTTGCATGAAAGAGCTTTGAGCGTTTTGGCTTGTAGAGTAATGTGTTGACATGTCATAGGAAGTGTGTAGTATTTGTATTAATGACTTGTATAGTATGTGGATGAGGTTATTATTGGTGCACCTTATAGCGTCACCAAAGAGCTTTTAACCGGTGAGTACAAGGTCGCAGTAGTTGCTCATGGAAATAGTGATTTGGAAAAGGACATGGATGGAAAGGATCCATATGAGTTACCAAAGGAGCTTGGTATTTATACAGAGATTGATACTCCCAACTCAACTATTACAACTGAAGGTATTATTACTCGTATCATTGAGAACCGTAAAATGTAATTATAGCTCTATGTATATTTCCCTTCCTCTTTCTTATTAATATTATTTTATTCTTTAGTTTTGAAGAACGTCAAAGAAGAAAGAATCAAAAGGCAGCTTTGGAGCGTCAAAAAGAGGCCGAAGAAAAGAAGTTGAAGAGCCAAAACTAATTTCATTACTATTATATATAATAATAAAAAAGAAGGAGGGTGTTGCTTTATTTTGTTTTATATTAAAATATGATATACAGTTAAATAATATGGTTATGTCGGATTCTCTTCCTCTGGTTTATATAAAACTTGATTATTAGAATCCAAATCTGAACCAAAGAAATCATCGTCTACATAAGGATCATTAAGGGTACTATCACGATTCCTATTATTACGTTGAGTATTGCTGCGTCTAGTACTATTGCGATTAGTAGTAGTAGTAGTAGTAGTAGTGGGCTGTCTATGTGTTGGCATAGGGCTATAGTTGGAGGGATCAAGCGATATGTTACTGTCCGTCATATAGGCATTAGGTTCTAAGGGAGGATAGAAGTCTGGAACAGGCTGGGGCGTAAAGTATCCTGTGCTGTTATTTCTGGGATCCTCATTTACTGGGTCTGGTCCTTCGGCGAAAGGAACAGGCATCCCAGTAGGTATATTCTCGCTGTTCCTGGTTGCAAAGATATTTCTCTCGGGATTAATGACAAAGTGATGTGGATGGTTTGATGATGGTCGAGGGATCATTGGTTCAGGCATACGGAATCCACCTGGACTACCAGATATACTTTCTCTGCCAATGTTATTATAAGGATTTCTTGCCATGTTGTCCTCCATTGCCGCCATCATCTTTCCTTCTGTACCCACAATGATGGGCAAGTTGATGGATAGCTGCTTGTCACCACCATTTGGTTCCATGCCAGGAACATGAACCGTAACACATATTTTGTAATACAGTCTCATCACCTTTCCGCTTTCATCTATAGTAGGAACCATGTTGGACGGGATTTCAATGGAGTGTTGTAAGCTTGTGTTTAGCGTTCTGTTTGGTCCATTGATTAGTGGTATCTGTTTCACTGACTCTGTGATTACTTTATCCTTTAGCTGCTTAGTCGTGTCAGGTGGTCTGTTTTGAGTTATTAGATCAGGAAAAAAAAAAGGGTTCAGCAAAAACTTACGTATCTTTATTTGAGGAAATCAACTCCTGACGGACAAGTGTTAAAGCAACACTTTTCACAGAATTGATTCTCTCAGGCTGCATCCAAGAAATATATACGGGTACAGTGGTACCTATTATTCACAAAGATGATGAATATCTACTTTTATATCTGTGTTCTATGTCTTTTTTTTTACTTTATTTTCCAAACATACCTCTCACCCATCCTCCACGTGGTATACTTGCACTTAAAATACAAGTGTTTGCATCAGCTTGGTTTCTAGGCCATCGGTTGGTCTTTTCAATAGGTCGATTTAATTCCTCCTTATCCACATTAATCTTGGAAACGATGGGGATCACAGTGATACTCGTAGCTTGTACTTTACGCTTAAACACACTGGAAGCATCCAATACTGCCTCTACCATATACTCAATCTTACCACCATCACTTACTTCCAACTGTTTGCAAAACAATAATAGGAAATCCATACCATGTTAGATAAATGATGCTCTGCCCATTTTCGCTCATCCAACTTCCATCTTACCGTTTGAGAACTTGGAATAGAAACACCTTTTGGAACCTCAACCTTGAATTCAGCAGATACCATTTTTTTATGTGAGGATTCCATATCAATAACAGGGTGCTTTATTTCCTGTTCAACATCGAAGATTGGCACATGATGGATTCTGGAAGAGTTGCTATAACAACTGCTGCGGCCCTTAAAGATAATGGTAATCATAGGATCCTTTAAAGCTTTATCACATTTAAGTTCAACAACACACTCGATACTTTCATCTTCGTGATAATAAGGTTGAGGATCTTTAGGACGAACGTTGAGGTAATGTCTTCCCATGTTATTTAATAAATAAAAAAAAAGTGACACCCACAAAAAAAAATTAGAAAAAGAAGAAGAGGAAAGAAATGTATCTAAAAAAAAAAGTTCGCTTTAAGCCTAATAAAAGTGGTACAAAGCTTTGCATTTTTACTAAAAAAATGACCCAAAAGTTATACAAAAAGTACAAAAAGGCTTTCATTATTATTTTCTGTGGGGACGATTTGTTTATTTCTCCCACCCCAAATTGAGGCACGCAATTTATAAACTAAAGGGATCAAATCAGGGTTTAAGCAATATATCATCATTGTTTATTAAAAAATAAAGGCCAAGTCAATTTTTTTTAAAAAAAAAAATGAAAAAAGGGCACGTGTAACGGTCAGTGAGAACCATTTTATATATTTTGTATTCAAAGCAGATTACACCACGACTTATTTAGTCCTTTTTATGCTTCTTTTGAGTTTTCCATTTGTTGACAATACTTTGAACTCGTTTACTAGAATGTGTGTGTTGATCACCACTTGAGGTTTTGCTTGAAACAGTATTCGATAAATTAAAAAATGAATTGATTGTACTTTGCTCTCCTTCGGCCTAACAAAAGATGTGTATAAGTATAAAATACCCCACTCTTGTTACCAAATCTTACCGCTTTTCTATTCATTTCTTTAATAACCGGTAAAAGCACTTCATCTGCTTTGCTTTCACTCCAGCCAAAGGCCTGTGTTAAGAAATCTCGAAGCGAATCCAGCTGAGGATGTCCCCATTTAATTTCTTCTTCAGATTTGTCTACGACTGGATGGTAGTATGCATCTTTAACACGGGAATCGGGGAAACCGTCCGGAAATTCTAAGCCTACATGCTTCTTTCTCTATAGTAACCAAATATTGATGTGTTGAATATTTGTTAAAAAAGCATCCAAAATGGTTTATTCCATGTCACCCTCCCCCAAATATATTTGCATAGAATTGTTTCTTCTTTAATCACTTACGAATTTCTTTTGAAAAGCAGTATCATCATTCATACTTTCATACCACTCTTTAAACCTAAGTAACGGCGCTTCCAAATCCTCTTCCTCCTCCTTCGAGAACTCTGCCAGAATTTCCATGGCAGCCACCGGCCCAATACCAGGAATACCTTCGGTATAGTCGCTTCCCAGTAGAAATGCGATTTGTATCAACTTTTTTCTATCAAGCTCCATTTCCCTCTCAATATCGTGTTTAATATAGCATTCGACATATTTCTGCTGATTAAACATGTTTTTGTATACGCGTGAGGAACCAAACAGAAACACATCAGAATCGTCTGTTATCACACCCTCCACTAGCGATTGCTCCTCGAGTGCTGCACATTGAGCTTCTGCTTCCATTGGTGAAACTATATATGGGACCCCAAATATTTTTAAGAGTTCCTACAATGCCCTTTAGAACCCAGAAGACCATTATCTCTATATATTTACCTGGATCTCTTCCACCATTTCATTTGTCACTTCAACTGTATTTGCTTTTTGTTTTCTTTGTTGGGCATTGAGACCCTTTAGTTCATTGTCCAATTCTTTTTGCACGTCATCCAAGTCCTTGGATGCGAGATCAGATACAAAGCGTACATATTCTGATTCTTCTTCTTGGATTGTATCCTCCATCTCTTCCTCAGAGTTGTAACCATGCTCTTGAATGACAATTGGTTCGAATGGATTCTCGCTGTTTTGCTTGATGATGTTTTGGTATGAAATGGACTCTTCGTCCAGGATCTTCTTCACTTCTTCGTCTATTTCATCTCCTTCCTCGTCCATAACTTCATCTATTTCATCCTTGTGTTCCATCATCTCGTTTCTATCTTTGGCTTTTTCATCTTCCAGTGAAACTACATTGGATAGCTCTTTTGTTGCTTCATTTGGCTTTACGGCTTTTTCAGCTTGATCCGTTGTAGAAGGAACCATTTTGTTTTTATGCAGAGCTGATTGCTGAATGTTGATCATTGGAGAAGGTAAAGTAGGTCGATTAGATGTTTGGCCCTCGTTTTCTTTACCCGTCTCCTTTGCTCTGATATTGGTATCCTGTTGTACAAAGTGAATATCTTCTTCATCAGAATCACTATCACTCAGCAGCATGTATGCATCCTTGGAGTCTGTTTCCAATGCTTCCGGTTCCTTGAAGCTACGTAAAAACGGATCATCATTACTACCACTACTTTTCAATGTGCTTTGGATTGTATCAGGTGCTTGTGTCATCATTGTCACCAATGTTGAAGCTGCATCGATCTCATCGGAATTTTGATCCATATATTCACCAGCCGGAGGCATTTTCTTCCATTCAATCACGCTTTCCAGAAACCGCTGATGAAACTCTGTTGCCTCTAAACCCAGTTCGTCGGTAGAGCTCTTTTTACCATGTTTCTTTCTGATAGATTGAAGCGACTTTTCTAACTCGGGGATGCTTAATTCATATATCGCATCATGGATGATTTTTTCGTATTCGTCATTAAGTGAATAGAGGTAGACAAATGCATCGGGTGCTCGAGATTTCCATAGCTGTAAAAAATCACCTTGATCTAGATCAAATGCAGGATCTCTTTTTGGTTTGTGTTGTTGATTCTTCATAAATAGAGTATTTTTTTCATCATCTTGCTTGTTAATATCGTCTTGGTATATCTGAGCAATCACTCTATCCATGGCGTCTGGGTCATTGTCAATGTAACCACCAATGTCCTCAATAAAACCTTCCTGCTCCTCTTCCTTGTCCCATTTACTCGATAGTGCACTGTTTTCTTTCGGTGATTCTGGGAATCTAACGTCTTGTAAATCAATATCACCAAATTCTTCCTCGTCATCCATGCCATCATCGTCATCACCCATAAAGTCTTGAAACATTTCTGCAAGTCTTGGGTTAGATGCCATTGCTTCCATAACTTTATCCTTTTTAATTGCTTTATCCTTCTTTTCCTTAAGTCTAATGAACGAGGTTAATCACATGCTATAAAAAACATGGATATTTGCCAATTTACCCTTCCATTGGTGGTTGTGGTGTTTCCTTCTTTGGCTCTGGATCCAGTTCAACAGGTCTATCAGCCGACAATCCCGGTAACTTCCAGCCCAAACCCTCCGAGATATCTTCGTTTTTATATAATACATATTCTTTACCGCGTTCACTCGCCACTCGGATCGCGTCGATCTGACTATCACCTGCAGCCACTGTGTTCATTTTAAGCACTCGCTGCATCACTTGGTTTCGACGCGTAACGCCCTTGATTTGAAATTTCGAAAAGTCGAGCGCCGTTTTCGAGCCTTTGACCATATCATCCAAGTGTTTCCAAGATGTTTGCCTTGATTTGATCTTGATGTCCTGGATTATTTCGTATTGTATTTCTGGTGGAAGATGAGTAAACGTATCCGAGTCAATATTCATGTCTTCAGGCAAGTAATCGTCTACAAAGTCTTTGAGTTCCTGCGTGGTTGCTAAGCGTGGATCAAATGCATTTGTGTTGAGTTGGTCCATTTTAGGAAGCTCGAATTGGTCCAGTTTTGGTTTGGATCGAATGGCTTGTAGCGTCACTTCATCAATATCAGGGTTTGGTTTATTTGGGTTTCTTGGGAATATCACTTTAGTGATAGAATAGATATAAAAGATTGTTTTCGCTACTTACTGCTTTCCTTTTTGTTGTAGCAACCTTGATTTCATCTGAGCCCGTAATATTTTCTCTGCCGTACTTTTTAGATTTTTTCTTACACCTTCTCTTCTCTCTCTTCGTTCTTTCTATTAAATAAAATGAATAAAAAAGGCACTTGATAGGAGAATACACTTACAATAGTGGATAATTTTAACACAGGCACACCTCCATCAAATACAAATACGGGTTTGATGTTGTAAAACAAGAGTTTACATAGCCTTCGAAAAAAGCCAAGTAAGTGAGCATTCCGAACAGGGTATCCTTCTTTGTCGCGCATAGATCGAATGAATTGATAGATCCAAATGGATGCATCAATAGCCAACTTGCGATTTCGTAACATTTCCAATTGTGTAGGCCTTGCTGCCGGCCCAACAAGCGACCATAAACCTTGAACTCCCATTTACGAAATGAAACTTGAGAAAGAGGGTGTTTTTTATGCTGCTGCGGCTTCAGCTGTGTTTTATGCCAATATTTTTTGAAAGTCACGTGGGAGGATTTAACTCGTACAGGTGCCTGTGCCACCTACCGATTTACTTTGATCAGCACGGATTTCAATGCAACCAATTCAAGGATATCATTAATAAGGTGGAATAAACATAGCAACACTTTTATAAGATCCCATGAAATAAAAATATATGGATTCCTCTGTTACAAGAGAGTGAGAGACCTATCTCAAAGAGTTATCCATCAACACACAGTCGCTTTTATCTATGCGTACTTTTCGAGGCCATCTAACTTGAGGTTAAATAAATACCGCCTACGTAAAAGCACTTTGAATTAAAACCTTTTTTTTTTTGTTATGTTTTCGCTAAAAGTTTTATGATTAATTTAAATATTATACTTTACCAGGTTCAGTGGTCAACGTCACTGAGGAACGCTTGCTTGCTATTTTAATTTCTTTTATGAAATCGCAATGCTACGAGGACTCAGCATTTTCTGATAATTATGCCTTTCTTTTTTCGACATTGATAAAATAAAAACATTTACATAATCAATGTGAAAGGAAACGACAAATCAAAGAAAATAACAAAGTAACGCGAGTCACTTCATTTAATTTTTAAAACACAGTGCAGATGCGAAACTACAAGGTCAATTCAAGTCTACCAGTTGGTCAAACAAGTCTATTTGCTTGTTCCACTTGTCCGGTTGGTGTTTGTAAACTTAAATATTTTGCTCATTCTCAGAAAAACAAAAATAAAACGAGTCAAATATTCTTTTTATTCTTGAAACGTAAATCAGGGTTAATGGATGGTCATTGCATTTATTTGTAATCACTTTTATTCTCCTGCAAACAAACAAATAAGAGAATGAGATTAAACTTTTTTACCTGTCAAGCAGCTTTCTTTCTTACTAAAAGGGTTTAGTTTCTTGAAATTAGAGTAATTACACAATGACGAAACAAATTGACACTAAGGTGTAGCCTCATCCGATAGGCGTCATTTAATCATTTTTGTAGACAATAGTCTATTTGGTTTAATTCAAGTCTTTACAACAACAAAAAAAGTTAATTAGTTATAAACTCTAAAACATTTTAGTAAATTAAGAACTAATGCTAAACTTTAAAAAAAAATCGTATGGAATTAGAAATTAGAATAAATTTTATTCATGCAAAAAGTAAGACATGAGTGCCTCCCTAATTCTCCTGTTTATTATGGTTCATATTGATTTGTTGGGTATGAGTTATTCACATAAACGGAATGCTCTCTGTTATAAATGCTCGTGTTTTATGTGGCATGTATGTAGATATGTTTTTTTTTTTTTTATGCTCATTCTATTAAGTTTAGTATAATGGTACAAGGAGTCACCTTTTGATTCTGCATGCTTGTATTAACTCTTTTACATGTTTCAGCGCTGCGATTAATGGAAAGTCGAGCAGTTGAAGAGCCTAGATTTGAAAAATATAGATCCGTGCTTGTTGTCCCCACTTGATTGTGATTTATAAAGTAGCCTAATAGATCTCCATTTGAATTATCCGGAAAAAACTCTTCGTCGGTATTGCTGTCGCTGATATCTTGCTCTGTGTTTTTGAAGTGTTCCAAAACCTGATCTGAGTGATCTGATTTGTTAGGGATTCTGACATCTCCTTGTTCCGTCTGATAAAAAAAACAAAAATGCATAATCAATCCTCAATATTATAATACGGAGTAATAATACATGATAGCTTATTTCACAAATGGAATCGTGATGACAATAATAATAAAGATATTTACCTGATGACTAGTACTTTTAAGAGAATCCTCTTTTTCTGAGTCGTCATCTACAGGTTTTAATTTATGAGCGGATTATTTATTTTTCTTTTTTTTAAAGAAAAATACCTGTCATGCTTGAAGAAGAACCATTCGGTAACACAAGCGATAGTCCATTTTCTATTTGATCCGGAAACTGACCAGGTGATTGGAGATCAATGGTTTTCAGACCAGCAAATATATAGATGCGTATACCGCGTATCTCTGTTGGTAAAACTGCCACACTCATATCTGATACTGTAAGTTGATCTTCTGTTGTGTTTGTTTCGACTGAGTTTATCGTAGTCCACACATTTCTTTTCGTACTGAAAACGTTCAATTCATCAATCGGATAACTGAATAGTATCTCGTTATCATCCTTATCCTCTCTTATGGAGTGACCCCCAAATACGACCAATTTAGTTCCAAATGAGCACATATACGCTTGGAATCGATCCAATGGGTTATCCCCCGAAGTTGATGTGAGGTATTCGCGTGGAGGGGAATGTCCTTGATAGATTGTCTGGCTGCGAAGGTATTTTTCAACCTCTGGATGCTCATACTTGTACCATGTCCAGGTTTTACTATCCAGCCTATAAAGGTCGTCATAAACAATGTAACTGCTGTCGTTATCCAATTGTGCACCACCGTGAATATATAAATTACTTCCAATCACAGCACTAGCATGACCAAATCTTAAATGTGGGAGATGCCTAATATAGAATGTATAACTAGAAGGTTAAACGCTGGTTGCATTTTTGTTTGTTTATGCGTGTAAATATGTTTTTTTTGTTGTTTATCATTTTACCCTTTTATATGTGGGACAAACCAACGGTTGTCAAATATGTCGTAGACAAATACGTCATTTTCACCTTTATATATACATATATCATCATCAACAAACAAAGCTCTAAGCTTTAAACGCATGATTTTTTTCAAGTTTACTTACCTACTGAATTGTAACATAAACCACCAAAAATGACTAAATAACGATGATCCAAAATGTCTACCGAGTGCTCATGACGTGGTCTGGGCGGAGTTCCTGAAGCATCGTTAATGACCTTAACCGTAAACGTATCAATGTCAATCTCGATCATGCCATTTGATAAAGTGTATGATTTTAAATATCTTCCGCCGACAAGGTAGATCTTCCTGTCGATTGCAACTGCGCAAGTGATTTGAGGCTGAATTTCATCAATGCCCACGAGTTGTAGTTTTTGCATTTCCCATTTTTCGGTCTCAAAGTCAAAAATATAGCAACATGAAGAGTTGCTCATAAAAGGCATATAAAACTTGGAGCCAATGGCAACACCAGCTCTATAATTTAGAAACGGTGGTCTTGTAGGCATTTTGCATTCAGTTAATCGAAGATCACCTCCTCTAAATGATATAAAGCTACGTACGAGTAAACCTATTTTGTTTTTGTTTTTATTATTATTTATTGTTTAATAAAACATCCTGATCTCAAAATAATGACATATACCAAAGTATGTACAACACTGGGCAAGTTTAGCCAGTGATCTATTATCAAGGTAGTCGAATATAACAAGTGTTACATCTATGCTTAATGTGCATAATGGCTGTAATGTTTTATTATTTTGTGTCATCTTTGATTAAACACACCGGTTTTAAATTAAAAAGAAAAAGAAAGAATGATAACAGTTACAAGGAAAAAATACTGCATAAATAAGGTTTTTTTTTTAAAAAAAAAACTTACCCGGGACTGGGAGATAGCGTTCTTGCTCAATGATGTCATTTACCAATTTAGATTTTGCTTGGAAAAAACAACTCTATGCAAAGTTTACTTGTAATGAATTCATAGAGAGCACCTGACATGACTCCTTTTATATCAATATAAGCAAATTGAACAGAGACTTTTGGAAATAATGGTCTTGACTAAACATATATATAAAGGGAGCACTTTCATATTAAAACTACACTTGAAACCACAGTCATTCCACTTGCTGGAAAAAAAAAACTTTTTTGCTAATCTTTGCTGATCAGACATGTTGAATTCAGTTTAGTACTTCTCTTCAAACTTCAATGAGAGTACACTTAGTCCATAGTTGAAGAAACATATTTTATTACTCATAACAATAGCAACAACAGAGAGAGTAGATAAAGGAGGTAACAAGGAAGAAAGGAATTAAAAAAAATCAGCAATAAAGAAGGAGAAAGTTTTGTCTGTATCATTTGATAAACGTATATTTCTGCAGTGGGTGATCTGGATTACTTTTTTATGAAAAATAAAGTGTTTGTGTTGCATCAGATCTGAGTACAAGACCAATATCTCGTGTAGCCTATCGTACTCCGGAACATCAGATTTTCCATTTTGTAAGAAAGAGGAGAACAATCTCTGTTCTGTTAATAAATCTCATGGTACTAAGTGTGTGTGTATATATGGTTTATATATATATATATTCTGTTTATGGATGAACTAATGGATAGGATATATAGTGGATATTCCCTCATGAATAAAATAATAATAATACGAATATAAACTATGGCATATTTAGATCAAACATGTTACTTACGTAATCGTTGTACACATTGCTTCTATATTCGTTCTATTTATATATTTATAGATATATGCCTCTCGTTTCTCAATGATTTGGCATCAACAAAAGCAACATGCTATGTTGACTGTGTGGAAATGGTACATACTTGAGAGTAGTGCTTACCAGTTTAAAATAGCAACAGCAGCAATAATAGTAGTAGTAATAATAGTAACAATAATATATCTAATAAAAGCATTTATTATGTATACATTTTGGCCATTCTATTTTAAAAGATAACAACGACGATCTTCTCAGCTCAATGATATTGAGGTTTTCAACTTTAAAAGCCGTCGTTGTTACTTGTTCTTTCCTGTTTCGATGCTTGAAATGATAAGAATAGAATATGAAACCGCCCATTCAGGAATGAATTGCCTTTGTCAAGTTGCTTGTAAATGTATTTTACAAAACCTTGTGCTTGATGACCACGTACACAATCAACAAGCTCAGTGGTACCAACATGTCTTGTTCCGGTCTATCGGGCAATCAAAAGGGTGCTCACGTGAAAGGGATTTCTAGAGTTACTTCTTTTCGAATGCTACCTACCATTGGAGCACCTTTCTCGTTGTCTTGTGAATTAACAATTTTTTTTTCTAAAAAAATAAACAAATGACGTCGACAATGATTTAAATCCTTATTTTTTTTCTCTTTTTTTCTTCTTTCTCCCAATTTCTTTTTCTTGTCTTTTACCCTTTTCTTTCCTTTTTTTCTTTCTTTCTTCTTCTTTTTACTTGCAAGCAAAAAGAGTATGTACGAATGCCCAACATGTCTCCTACTGAAGAGATAAAACAGAAAAGAAATAGACCTTGTAAAGTCTTGTTCAGTTATTAATGGTAGTCTTTAACTTGTAATAGCGAGAGATTACTCATCATCTTTAATCGAATATATTACTGCATTGCTAAATTACTTTACAATGTATAATCTATATTACAATTTGTAATTATACGTATACATTATTAGGCGAAAACTGTAGAGCACATCGGCGCAAATGTATAGTAGCTCAAGGTCAACAATGTGACAGATGCATAAAAATGGATCTGGCCTGTGTCTTCAAATTCACTGCAAAACCAACAGTCATTAAAAAGTCGATTTCGGTCTCAAAAAAGAATAGAATGTTGGAGCAAGTGCAACTGATGGAGAAGGAAATGACAGACATGGAGCAGCAGCTAAGGTCATTGCTAGTGCAGCCAACACAAGGGCCTCCTTTGGATGACAGCAGCAATGATTCTGGAATAGGCATTGAAGAAATAAGCCATAGTGACAATAATGGTAGTCGTCACAACAGCATTGACAGCAGCGGTAGCAGCAAGCATAGCATCATCAGCATGATAACTCATAACGGATACAGTAATGGCAGTAGCAGTAGTAGTGTTAGCAGTAAATATAGTCCACTAGTGGCGGAAACCTCAAAGAGAGACGACTGCCAATGTACAGATCCTAGTCGTTGTCACCATTATCATGATAGTAGCAGTGCCAAGCACAAAAAGAAAAAGAATGATTGGCAGCTTGCCGTCAGCTATAAGCAGAATGTTGGAACCACTTTCCAAACCTCGATCAAAACCATTTCAGACATTGCTACATTTTTGGAGGAATCGATGCATTACTTTACTGCCCCGCCTCCCCGCTCACCAAATTATCATGCTGACCGATCCAACCAATCGCTAATTGTAACAAACAAAATGCTCAAAGCCGAGTATGTCCTTCACAGCTTCTTTCAGTCCAAAAAGAAGCAAGTCAAGATGATCACAATGCATCCGTCGGATGACAATATATACACGCGAACCGCCATCAAACTTCAGCTCGTGAGGATTTACTTTTCTTGTGCTGGATTAATTAATCCTGTGCTGGTGCAGTCACACTATCTGCCTCTTTTGGAATCTCGCCCAGATTCCATTCTAGCCTCGGCCATTGCGGCTTATGTTGCATATTCTCAATGTAAACATATTTCCAGTATACCCTTTCTCACTTCTCCTAAAGACTGGGCCGAGTCGTTCCGCCAAGAAGCCAAGGAATTACTTGAAGAGCTGTTATTTGAGCAGGAGCCGGATGTCACTCTTGCCGCCTCGCTCATGCTGTTGGCCCAGACAGCATTAATCACTCTAGATAACAGCGAAGGAAGACTGTACATAAGTTTGGCGTGGAGAATGGTCCTCAAGTTAAAGGACGTCTACATGAATACAATAAGAACACTGACGTCGCTTACTCCAGTGACGGAGGAGGTCGCTCTTGCCGAGTCATGGCGTCGCACATTCTACTCCGTTCGTTATTTGGAGACGTATCTCTACATGGTCTATGATGGCTCAATTGACTTTGCCTCGATTCTGTTTGACAGCGGTGTTGGCTATCCAGTGGTACTGCAGTCCGAAATGAATCAGAAAGAACTTCGAGAAGCAGTCTCTGCCTTCCACCACGTCGTCCGTCTAAACATCTGTCAAATGTCGTCCAAAGCAGATCAGACAAAGTATCAGTTGTTTTCAGGCTGTTTGGATTCTGTGCCTCTCAGCGATATTCTTCATTTGGAGAACCAACTTGTACACTTTTGGGCAGAGCTACCGCCTGCGTTTCGCTTATCCGATTCACCCATGGACTATTTACAAATTGACCGAATCCAACAATGCGAGAACCCCTACGCCTTGTATCTAAATCAGCTTTACTATGCATATTGGCTTACGCTAGAGGCACGACTGATGCAGGCACCTTCAAACACAAATCTGATTAGTGCAACATTGGAAAGACTCGATGGCGATCGTGCACTGCTGATCGTTTCCATCTGTTGCGATGCAGTTGCTAAAATATTCCATGTTCTCTACTGGCGCTTACCTTGCGCCGTTGAATTGCACTGGCTATTAATTGCAAGCGATGCCATGACCATGTTGAAAAAGGCCGCCAATTCAAGTGTGAGCTCACGAGCACACAGAAACTTGAAGTCCACCTTGCGTGTCTTGAAGAACCGCGTGCAGGGCAGAAAAGATTCCAACGATGACTATGGTATGTTCAAGAGCATCATTAACCCAAATGGTTCCGTCATGACGAGCCTAAGTACAAGCACCAGCTCTGGTAGCTCAGAAGTGGATAGTATACAGTCGGATGAAGTAGAGGAAACGGCATCGTTGGCATCTGCTACAAGCGATAATACTGCTACTCTGGCAACCCAGTCGTATATTGGTGAACTAAAAAAATCACTAGATAGTTTGTTCCTTCGAAATAATGAATCATCCTCTCAAGCCTAATCATTCCTTTTGCTTTCTCTCTATCCTTTTTTTAATTATTGTTGTTATTACTCTTTCAAATTGTATATAAATGCTTTTAAACAGTGCTGCTTGGTTTTTATTAGTTTTAGTACACTTGTGTTTTATTATCATAAAAAATTACACAAACAAATGAATAAAAAGTTGACATTTCGATTTAGGCAAAAAAAAAAAAAAGTTTTATTGATTTCTAAAAACATACTTTTTGCTATTACAAATGGTAATAAAGCAAATAAAGTGACTAAACGTATTATGTATTACGTATTATATTAAAAAAGAGTGGGAATGTTGTTGCAAAAGTAGGAGATTATTGAGGATTATAGTAGAATCGTTCTTCACAGAGCTGTCTTATATTAAAGACTGCTGAAGATGCATCATTTGAAGGGCCTTGGTTTCTGTTACCGGACATGATCGACTCTGTCTTTCTTTGATTGTAATAAATTGGTGTAAAATAACCCGGAAAAGGTGATGAAGTTTCTTCTTCAATCATACTTATACTCGCTATCATCAGATGGTGAGTACAAATTATTTTAATAAAATATATCTCTTTTTACCTGTATATTGTGAAAAGTTTTCGACAGAATGAGAAACTCTTTGTTCCTTAAAAGATTGCAATCTGACAGTCGCAACGTTTTCCGCAGATTTCGATTTTGGCTATTAAATATAGAAAGTTAGTTGGAGGTGTACCTTTTTTTATGTAGATTAAATTTACTTCAAGCTGTTGATCGTATTTGGGACGACTTTTAAACTTCACATCGACCCAAGTTTTGGCAGAATGATACTTTTGGATGCATCTGTTATAAAAAGTGCGAACGAGTTTAAAGCGAAGCGATTTTGATTTTGGTTTAGTGGGCTCCATCGTGATTTCTTTGTGAATCTGCTGAGACTCTTGAATTGGGATCGACTCGCTCTTGTTGTTTGATATGGAACCAAAGATGCTGTTAGAGGATAGCGCAGTTACTTGATCGTTATCTGTGAAATCTTTAATTTGAAATTCTTTATGATCCTCTTCTTCTTCGCCTTCACTAACATCTTCCTCGTCTACCATTTTGTTGTTTTTGGCACTTTCACCATCACTTGAGAGTGCAGGTGTTGATCGACTTTCATGTAATGAATCTGATAGAGACGCCTGTAGATTTAAGCTGGAGGATGAAGCCATATCTAGTAAATTTAGTGAGCTCTTTTGGCTTTGATTGCTCTGTGCGGCTGTGATAGGACTCTTGATGTCACTTTGAGCTATGGAAGATTGACTACTCTGTACATTTTCTGAGATTTCGGATCCATTATTATTCAATGGCTCTTCTATTTTTGTGTCTTCTTCCTCTTCATAATTAAATATAGACTGATGTCTTTCTGATTCTCTTTCTGATTTTCTTTTTTGAGCTTCTAATTCATCAATTGTTTCGTCTAGTGTCAAATGGGTTTCAACAGTCTTCTCTTCTATGTCTACATCCTTCATGTCATCATTTTGAATCGGGTGAAATCGATCTTGAGATTTATTGGACATCTGCTCATTAATAGTGGCCTTGCTGCTCGTACGAGGCTCAAATATATTGATCAGTTGTTCTTGTGCCGACTCAAAGCTGTTTTTTGATTCATAAAACTCGGTTCCTCCATCTGAATATGCGTCATCGTTAAGCATTTGAAACACAGGCTGGTTATTTGGTGTTGTATGATTAACGTCGGTTGCCATGATATAAAAATGTAGATCGAAAAAGAAAAATGACAAGTAAAAAGAGAGAAAAAAAGAGAGGCAAATAGTTTGATGCTTAAATACAGGTTAACTATATATTTATAGGAAAATATACCAACAAACAAATACTTTTTTTTATCTTGCTCGCCCAATGCCACTCGGTGAGATAGATCGACGGATATAGTATTAGCAGAATCCTCGGTCGATTATCTATCTTAATAGACCTTGGTAAGACCTTTTTCTTGTTTAGTTTACAACACACACTAACGAGCCCAAGACGTCAATCTTTCATCAACTTTCACTCCTTTTTTTATTACACCACGTTAAGAATTGACCCTGATAATATCTATGTCGATCTCTTAAAGAACTTTGTGATAATAGAATTCTCATTTTTGAGTAAAACAACGATCATGCTATTAAACATGGTCTATCGTGCACTACTTTAATTCAATTTCGAGTTTAAAACAAAAAGTAACACCGTTGTTTCCATGATTGAAATACCAAAATGTCACGGGAAATAAAGCTACATTCACCGAGTTTATGACGGTGAGACCAGGAGGAGTAAAAACCAGAACCCAAACTTGAATACAAGTATATAAAAACACATCATTTACAGCGATAACTGTATTGATTTCACTGTTTACTCATTTGTCTAGACATAAACTAAAATGTTTTGAATAAACAATTTCCATCACCTTCTAATCAATACATTTTTGATTACTGATCCAAATTTTTTATTTTTACATCGGTTGATTTTACAATGTTTCATTTCGAAAAATAAAGAAAAGGCCAGTTACTGAGAATATTTAGCCTTAATCACATCACCTTTCTTGATTTCTTTCAAGGCAATTGCTTTGATTAAGTTTGTGTTGTTTTCAAATATAAACTTGACATTTGGCTCTTCTTCGTCACTACAGGATCCAGCATATGATGATATTTTGTATAAAGAGGCACCCAAGGTGCTTTGGTCACGTAGTTTACGCATAGGTTCAGTGAAAGTCTAAAAGCATCATGATAATTATGTCAGTAATAGCACTCCCTGAAACACAGTTTCTCTATCTATACACTTACGGCTTGAGTGGTTTCTTCACCATCAGCACAAACAGCAAAAGTGTTGGTGTTTAGCTTTCCCTTTAACAACAAGTAAATCTCATCGGTCAAGAAGGTATCAATGCCAGGCACCTTGGAAGCCAAAAGCTCCTTAATCAGATTAGCCTCTTCTGTTAATTCCTGTGAAGGCTCAACCTCTGAGCTCTTCATACGTTCAATATGGTCCCATGAGCTATATGGCGATGCGCCCTTTCCCTGTTCATTCTTTTCCATTTCTTCAGCTACCATACTTGATAAAAATTGGGCAATCATTTGGGGATAAAGTAAGTTCTTGTCTTTTGCAAATTCCAAAAATCCAACTTGTTTATCTTGTCTATCAAGCTTATTATTGGCACATAAAAATTGGTGGTATTGAGAACTGCCCTTTTTCTGACACGTTTCGCTACAGAATTTGACTAGATCACAATTGTTGCATTCTACACTCTCTTCTTGTAATTTCTTCATGCAGAAATTACAATGACTTGCCTAACCATAATATTTAATATTTATTCACTGATTGTCTCGCCATTTCGCTTTAAATATTTTACCTCAAGTTGTGGATGAAGAGCTGATATCAATGGTGATTCAGTATAAAGAACAGTATCCTCAGCAAAATCATCATCAGCAACCAATTGATGACCTGATTTGCCTTCTGCCTCCTTTAATTTCAACTTAGTTTCGGTAGGTGGGAACTGTTCATAGAAACCAGCTTGGCGTTGTTGTTGCTACGGAAACCATGAATAAATACAAATTTCATATAACACATTTCGTATCACTTACCTCAAGTGCCATGATATTAACCACAATACGGAACACCTTTTCAGGAACTGTCTTTTGATAAATCATAATAAGCTCCAATGGGGCTGGGTAAATCTTGAGAGCCTTATAAAAGTGGACAACACTTTGATCATAATAAGCCTCGCCTAACACACCACATTAAATCATAATACAGGCTTACATGTCTATATATTTACCATTTTTACACAACTCTTCACCAATTCCTACTTGCTCCATAAAGTACTTTTCCTTGTCTTCCGCAGACTCTGGGAACTCTTCCTTTGAAACCTCTTTCAACACAGACTGCACAAGCTCCTCTACTGTGGCTATTTCCTCTTCTTTTACTTCCTTTTCCTTCTTGGCATGCTTTTTACGTTCACGCTCTATACACGTTTATTGTTAGCTTTTGGCTTTTCTTCTTCTTGTCATCATTTACTCAAGCGCTTCTTAAAGTCGGGATCCGATCTTCTCTGTTGGTCAAAATAGACCAAATAGCCAATACCAAAAGAAGCAACAACTGCTGTAGTGATAAGTGCAACTGTACGAGGTTTCAAACCCATGTTTATTTTTCAAAATAGAAAAGAGAAAGAGGCGAAAAAAAAAGTACTCTGGTCGGAAGTTCTTTTTTTTTTTTTTAAAAATTACGCTTTTTGTTAAAAAACACAGCACTAAAGGTTATGACGTTTGTCAAAGTTCAAAATGGGTTCTTCTCCTTTTTTCAAGACCTTGTTTCATTTATATGCTATTAGAAAGAGCAATACGAATACGCGCTTGCGTGTATTGTTGCTTTTCACAGTTGTTTTTTTTTTTGCTGTGCTTTGAATATTCGGATAAACAATATAAAGCTAATAATTGGTAATAGAACAAGTAGAGAGACAAACCAATCCCTTTAGTTGTGTACAAAATTACTCATAAGGCTATTCTCTGTTATAAGCCTGGCGCCAGCTGATTTCTATCGTTCAATAAATGAGCAAACTTCTGTTCATGCAAACTCTATAAGTAGCCACCGTGACTGCTAATCATTTTTGTTTTAAAAGGTCGCTTTTTTTATAATATCGAGCCATCCTTTTCCCTTTTGACAAACAACCTCAAAATGTTTAAACGTGTTCATAAAGAGTTAAAAAAGCAACAAATAGAAGAAAAAGAATTCGATGCCGAGGACAAGGAAGAAAGACTTGCCGGTGCTTTTTCTGATTCTGAGCAATCGGACTCTGACGACTCTGATAACTCGGACGACGAAGAAACCAAGATGGAGAAGAAGAAGGCACGCAAAGTGTTGATCAAGGCAGTGAATAAAATGGCTGATCTAGCAGGTTCTGATGATGATGTCGACAACGACGAAGACGAAGACGACGACGAAGAAGAAGAAAGTGAAGGCGAAGGTGAAGAGGAAGAGGAGGAGGAAAGTGAAGAAGAGGAGGATGCAGGCGCTGACGGCTATGTATGCAATGTCTGTCCTGATAAAAAACTGAAAAACGCTGAGCAAGTACAAATTCACTTGAAGAGCAAGGTAAATATGTAACAAATAGCAAGTAGATTAAACAGCGATATTGATATTTTCTTTTACTTAGTCCCACGTCAGAAGATTAAAATACTTGAAAAAAACCGGTGAGATACCTAAACCTGAAAACGTTTCATCAAAGATGAAAGAAAAGATTGAAGAAAAGAAGGATACATTTTTGAAAAAGAAAGAGCAAAGAAAGGAAAAGGCTAAACAGGTTAGTTTTTAAAGCGTGACAAAGAGAAGGCATGTTTTCTTAAATTCTTGCTATAGAAAATGAAAGAGCATCGTAGAATGTTGAAAAGAAAGAGATGGGAACGTCAACAGGCTGAAAAGGAAGATAAAAAGGAAGAAGAACAGGAACCTAAAAGGGCCAAGCAAGATAAAAAGGAACCAGTTAAAAAAGCACCAGTTAAAAAGGCTGGTAAAAAGAAGACAGCTGCTGCTTAAGCTAGATATTATTATGTAAAATATATAAAGCACCTCATTTTGTACTATATTTATACTTTTGAAATGATTGTGTCAATTGTGATGGAATATTCTTAAAATATATTGTAAAAGTACAAGGACTACCAGTATCTTTATATGCACTGATGGTTCGAAAATACCATAACTATGTATATTCAATCATTCACAGACTGTTCTCTCAGCAACGATATTTAAGTCATGTTAATTGGAAATGTATCATAAATTTGCTTAGGCACTTTCTAATTTTAAAACAGTGTTCTATGATCGGTATTATCGAAAGCAATGAAACATTTGTTTCTATATGGATATTGGAGTGATTATGAAACGTCGTAAGCAGGACTCAGGGCCCAGGGCTCCGCTAAACAACCTTCCAAAGGGCGGAGCTTACATAAACAGGCAGAGTTGACATATTTGGAGACTCCTTTCTTGTAAAAAAAAAAAGAACAGGAGAGAGCCAGAAAAAAAAACTTTCGATTAATTATTTTTATAGTTATTTTAGAAAGAAATGTGTTTCCAAATATCTCTTATGCATGTACGTTGCTAAGAACGGTCATTTTCTAAAGCAACTCGCTCATGATAATATATTAAAAATGTCAAACGAGTTTGTATCATGGCGAAACATCGTATCATAATGAAATAATAAAGGATGAGAGATTATGAGGTCTGTTTCAGCTGTAGAATAATAATAGAAAAGACATGGTAAAAGCATAGTCTGTACTGTTTATTTCAAGAAAATGAGAAAAAATTACAAATTGATGAGAAAAAGGGAGGAAATAAATGAGAAAACATTTCAAATAAATGAGAAAAACCAGGGGAATAATTGAGAAAATAGAAATATATCATGTATAAAGAGTATATTTCGGACAGTGAGCAAATAAAGAGATAGATAGCCATGTAGCAATGTCCATAAAGGTATATTACACACCAATGAGGGATAACATGATAAAAAGTAATCGAGTAACGCATCAATAGGACAGAGTTTACTGCCACAACGTCTGGCTCGCCAGACATACTATATTCCATTATTTTAGTACCATGCCTTGGGTTAATACCAATCTCTTCACCTCTCTTGACCCCCCTTTTTTTTCTCTCATCAACCTTTTCTCAATAATTTAAAAATGTTTCTCAACAATTTGAAAATCTTTTCTCATTAATTTGAAATTTGTTCTTATTTTCTTGAAAAAGACTGTACATCAGCAACATAATTCACTATCTCGATATGCAAGCGATAATCTTTCAATAGCGTTGGTCATTGTTTTATCTTCTTTGCCAACATCTAGTGGCTTGATTGTGTGTGTGTGTTTACGTGAGTACGATGGCTTAGCCATGTTTCACTAAATGCAATAGCCTTTGGAACCAACTCATTGTGAATATACTGTATTAGTTAATAAATTATCTATGATATTGTAAGAATAGGAACGTACAAGGTGGATGTAACTAACGTTATAGGAATATTAAAGAAGAAGAAAAAAAAATCTCTTTTAAAATGAATGCACCCGCAAACTTGAGTGCTTCATTTTAAAGCATGTCAGTACCACGTGACTAGGCCTACACTTATGTTATTTATCTTTATGCGTTTTATAGCACAAATACATACTTTTCAAGTGTGATATATTCCTTACATGCAGCACATTACTCTGAGAGAGATCATCTCAACCCATTCCATCCTATCCCACTGTCAAAAAACTCGGATTACCTAACCCGGGGTATAATATTCCGGACACGTAAAGCTTGAGTCTGAGCATTTACGCAGCATCTAGACAGCTTGTAAAATATATAACAAAAACAGTATTTGTTTTTAAGATACAATCATACTAAAAAAAAAAGTAGATATAACATGAATAAATTTGATTGAAGGGTTGGTTCCGGTGAGTTTATGTGGTCCACAACTGTTGCAACAGCATGGAAAGGTTAAAATAAAGAAATTGGGTTTATAACACAGACATGTTGTACAAAATACTTTATTTTTATTTTTTATATAATTAAGGATTTATTATTTTACGAATTAAGCAAGAAAATCGAAAGCGAACCAATGATAGGAAACGTGTGTGTGAATATTCATAATATAGAATTTATTTTCACTGAAGTAATTAAATTTTGATGATTAAACTATCTGCTACTATTTTGTACAACCAACTTTTGACCGTGTTCGGTAATAAATAAAAGATAAAGAAAGAAGGAGAACCTATTGCCATTTGAATAAATCAATAAAAATGGCTTGATTTGTTTATTCTTTTGAATATAGAAATTTTTCTGGTGTTCGTATAAAAAATATCATGATCGAAATACATTGGTTTTTATTGATTCTAAGCGAAAAGAGTAATAAATATAACTATATTAATCAAATCATTGCAATATCATTAATTTTATTTTGTGGAATTTTATAGCTCTAATGTCCAGATCATATAAAGCACTCTCTCGAAAGCAGAAAACCTTGAGTCCGTCTTTGTAAGTTATCGCCCAAAAGAAATGGAAAAAGAAAAACTAATCCTAACAAAAATATTGTCTTCATTTGGAAACTTTTTTTTTGTTTGGACAAAGAACGGGTTTCATTGTTCGAGAAAAATCTGTTCTTCAAAACTGGTAAATTAAATCTCCGTGGGCGGGTTCATTGTATGGCACCCGACGGCCTTAAAGTGCTCAGTAATTTTTTTCTTGGTTTTCTTGGTTTTCCCCTTCTTTTACTTTTACTTTTTTTTTCCCTTTACTTAAAAATGGATTATTTCGCATATGACAGTAAAAACTTAACAAATAGTAAATACTATGATTCATCTTCGACAAACTCTTCACCAGATGAATCAAAATCATTACCAATCACTCCTACTATATACATTCACAACTATGCCAAAGCATGCACAAGACCTACATATATCAGTTATTCGAGCTCATTATTTTCACCTGACACGAAAGATGAAGATTTGTTCTCACTACCAAAGTTATCATCTTCATTACCATCGCCCCTTATTACACCATTGGGCTCATTCATAACACCCTCATTGTCACTACCTTTTTCTTCAGTGATGAGAAGATTCAGCAACCCTTCTACTACACCATCGCCAAGATTACATATATTGTTAGTCGATGATAATAGTATTAATCTTCGAATTTTATCTCGGTTACTGAATATTCACATGTCGGATAAAATCGAGCATCTCGAATTAGTAAAAAGCGGTGAAAAGGCATTGGAAGTACTAAAACATAAGCCTTTTGACCTCGTCTTAATGGACATCGACATGCCCGGTCTAAATGGCATTGAAACGACACAACATATCCGGTCCTCATCTGAATTTGATATCCTCCAGAGAAATCGCAACATACCCATTGTGGCTGTAACTACAAACGATTCTAGAGAGTGGCGCCAGGCCTATATGAAAGTCGGGATGGTAAGCTACATTATAAACGCCTTTGTCCATTGTATATGTAATTTTAATCATTTTTTTTTCTTAAAGAACGGCTGCATTAGTAAACCTATCTCACCCAAAGACATGAAGCAAACATTATCTGTCATCCTTGATATACATTTGCCAGCCCAACCATTCACACCAGAGTAGTCATTTTTCAAACACTTTTTTTTAACACATATCAAGTTATTTTACGCATTCATTTCATTTCAGAACTTATTGAAACATCAACCATTATACCTCTTTAAATTGTAAACAATGTATACTTTTTTAGATAGAACAGCTGTCGTATACCTGGTCTTTCATGTACCTGTATATATGTATATTTATTTATGAAGCATGTGCCTTGAGCATTATTTTTTCTTTTTTTTCCCTTAAAACAAAACTTTAATTTAAATAAATGTATATGTGTATTATTGATACATGCGTTTGCGGAAAATAAACAATATCCAATTTGTATTTTTTTTTCTGGATAAGCCGAAATGTGAAGCATGGACTGAGCCTTTTTTTTTGGAGTCATGTTTTGTTAAGTCTCCGCCAAGAAAATCTAAGATATAGATATACTCTCGATATTAAGAATAAGAAAAAATATATGAGACACTTATTCCAATGCTTTGGAAATTTATATGTTCTAATAACAAATAAAGTAAAAAACTAACCGGCCGATTTATCTGTGTGCATACATTGTTTCAATTGTTTGTGTTTCCATAATAAAAGCATAAAATTCATATATATGATGCTAATATTATCAGGAGCCATCTGCTGAAACTGGATTTCTTTTCTTTCCAATCAATTGATTAAATATCTGATACATAGTGGTTGTTTTTTTTTTTCTTTTGTCTCTAATAAATAAGAGCAAAATGCCGCTGTGTCACTTTTAAGCAAATAAATTGGCGATGTTTTAGACTTTGCTAGCACGCCTTTTTTTTTTTTGACTCCCCTCTCTCCCCACCCCGTTCACCCCAGTTCCCCCAAAAGAATATTTAAATTAGCCTTAAACATTAGCAATGAAACCGTAAAAATTTAAACTTTTTTTTTGCCAATTGACAGTGGCTGAAACAACTTCAAAGCGTTTAAGCATATCTATAAAGGTATGATTGTATTGTTAATGACTTTAAGTCTAAGCATATTTCCTGCTTCTCATTTCTTTTTTTAGAAAAAGTAAACAGATTTCAACCATCAGGTATTGTTCATCAACAGTGAACCTCCACGTGCGCATTTTAATATCAAATTTAAAAACAAAGTAACTGATCAAGTCAATGATGCTGATATTTAAAAATATCA